>SRPT01000883.1:0-12815 GCA_018360205.1 Claviceps digitariae
ATAAAAAAAAAAAAAAAAACGTACAAGGGACAAAGAAAAAAGGAAAATAAATAAAAATAAAAATAAGGTTACTCGGAAATGAACCTCCCCCGATATGCCACCAGGAAGCAAAAGCAACGGGGAGATTGTCCAGTCTGGAGCGAGTGCTGCATTCATTCTCGTCCAGGCTGGTTGCTTGATCGGCTGATTCGGGTGAGATGGAAGTGAGATCGGCACCAGTACAGAAAGTAGCTTGTGTACTTACTAAGAGGTAGATATGTACATACATACATATGTACCTTGTAATACACATATATCTGATCAACAGTTCTTCAGCCCGCCACGGCCTACTAAATAATCCCGGGGTATGTGCATATATGTCTGTCCATATACTCACCTACCTACACAACATATGTAATACCTACATATACCATGCATACAATGGTCCACAATCCAGCAAGACACGCAGCCAAGGCTCGTGTGAGCAAATTGCACCAGAACCAGCTGAAAGGGCCAGCGGTGTTTCCACCAAAGAAGGGTCTTTTTTTTTAATCCATCCTCCGGCTCATGTCATGCCATGCTTCAGTCAGTGCATGCCGCATCGAGACGCCCTGGCAGCACTGCAGACGACCGGACCCGAAGTGCCCGCTTCCCTTCCCCCTGCCCTTCCCGTGGTCCGATCTCGAAATGCATTTCCCGGGAGGCTTTCGAGGTACATACATCATGTGGTGACGCCTTCGGAATTCGGGCGTGCTGGTGAAGAAGACAACGGTTGTGTCTGTGCGTCTGGGAATCGTATTGCCATGCTCATGAAAGATTTGGATGGGGGGAAAAGAAAGGAAGGGTTTGAGGTTCCATATGCAAGGCAGCGCTGTATTCTCGCTGGTTGCTGCAATGGCCATTCCGCACTGCAGAATACATACTTCTTACCTACTAGGTAGTGTGCATCATATCGTCACTCCAACATCCAAATGTCCTCTTAAAGCCGAGGCGAGACACCGAGCGGGCGAGATGCTGTTTCTGGGCGTTTTCTGCAATACAGGGCTGATTTGCACGCGCATGTCGCAAGTACATGTTAGTTGATAGTTCCAGTGAGTGCAGGTATCGAGATACGTAGTTCCAAGCATTCCGCCATACAATTCCAGTGTAAGACATTTCAGGAGAACCTGTACGCTATACACTGTACACTGTACATGTACGTGTACCTGGTACAATATAGCACACTTCACATCCCCTTGGTACCGAGAAGGCTACACCTCCGTACCTATCCATATTCTCTTAATTCTTATTGGATGAGCTGCGAAAAAATTATGGATAGGTACGAAGGTGTAGCCTTCTCGGCACCAAAGGGATACACCGCCCCTCTTTTTCAAAAAATTGAGACACTCACTCACTCATGCCAGTCAGCTTTCTTCCGCCTTCTTCTTCTTTTTTTCCATTTTCCATTTTCCTTTAGTTTTCCTACTCTATCCTTTTATTTCAAACACAATTGAACAAGCCTGCAACTAGAAAAAAGGCCGACAACGTGCCTGAATCGGCAGATAATATCCCTGACAGGGATGCAGCGGACTGACGGATTGTCCATTTCAATGGGGAATTCCGAACCTTTTTCTTTTCTTTTCTTATTTTTATGTTTATTGTTTATTTCTTATTTTTTATTCCCCCCCCCCCCCCCCAAATCAGGTGGCTGTGCTCGCCTGGTTCCTGGTTTCATAAGACCCGTCCAGGCACCCAACAATACAATCATCCCTGTCGCCCCCGTCGCCCCCTGCCCATCGCATGCCCAACTTATTCCCAAAGCCATGCCATGTCACGACTTCACCATCTGGTGCTCCGTAGAGGTGAAACCCCGTCCCGTCGGATTGCGTACCCGCTCTGTGAATGTTGTACCAGACTTGACATGACAATCTCACTGTCTTGGTCTCTGCAACGCTCAGGCCCGGCGGGTGTGGACTAGAGGCTATCCTTAAATCGTGGCGGGTGGCAGAATCAGTTGCCAAATATAGACATAGTGATGCGTTTTCGTCTCGTCTGTCGTCCAGGCCATCCAGTCCAGTCCAGTCCATTTGTAATTTATACAGAGAGAAAAGCCCTACATATGTACATATGTATGTTGAGCACATGCTGTTGAGCACATGCTGTTGAGCCACATGGCAACCCCCAGGGTCAAGAGGGACCCACGATCAAACCCACGTCGCATGCGCGTGCTACGCTTCACTTTTCCATAACATGTTGCCATGAAGCTGTCAAGTGGTTGTTCAATACCAAACAAAGATGAAGTCAATGGCCAGCGAAACCCCGGCCTAATGGTAAGCATAACCATGGCGACGTCATCCGTCGAGGCTGGTCTGGGCACGAGTCGAGTCAGGTACTGACATGGTTGGTACCTTGATAAAAGTAGTTTACTTCCCGTCAAGGAGAAAAGGGGAGGGTGGCGGAGCAAAGACGAAGATGATGATGAGTCATGACCCGACAGGGGAAGAGGAAAATTTAGACCAGGGACTCCCGTGAGTCCGTGCGCGCCCGTGTCAGTCTCAAGGGCAGATGAGGGAGAGCAGCAATCAGCTGCAGCTGATATGAAAGGGTGGCCCGGCTTGGTCTGACATGGTGAACGGGGATCCAGGGATCCAGGGGTAACCATCACGCCTGGCACTTTCTGACCAAGCAACCAAGCATTTCTGCGCCTCAAAAAAAAAAGAAAGAAAAAAAAAGAAAAAAAAAAACAATTCTCCACCCACTCTGAACATTTACCCCTGAACAGCCACAGACCCGAGCTGCTCGTGCGGTCAAGTTATTCTCAGCATCCTCGCCGCTGCACGTCCGGAGAATACGCCGCCAGATCAGATCACCAGTTGCGTTTGGCCAGCCAGATAAACAGATTACAACGGCGGAAACGACCCAGTCGCCCGCCACTCCGTAGTCAGCCACCTTGGGTCCAAATGGCCGGCCGAAAGGACTTTCGATTTCTGTAATATATGCACATGTATAATATCATCCGTCGTCGTTCGTCCGGCTTGGGACACATCTCAATAATGGCAGGGATAAGCTGTGGACTCTAAATATGTACATATGTACATACATATGTACAGTACATCCCCTGAATGATTTTACACCCAGTACTTACGCCACTAGACGCCACTAGATGCCTCTTTTTTAAAAGGCACCTTTCTTAGCATTTAATTTGCTACTCTAAGCTAGGTACTATCTATACTTTTATAGCTTAATATAAGGCTATTCTATTGGATAGAATGCCCCCGGCCATGTACCGTTGTAAAATCATACAGGGGGTCTATTGTAATAGGGAGCCGTCGTCAAAGAGTCGGCTTGTTGTGGATACGATGTGTCGTTTCCTCGCCTCGTGAGTCGTCTTACACGGCCTTCTGTTTGTTGACAATGAACCGTCAAGCAGGAGCTTGCGGACCGAGTTTGGCCACAAAACCTGACAACTCTACCAACCAGACACGAACGTGGCAATACGGAGTACATACCAGCCGCAACCATGATCTACAGTGATGGATGCTGCTGCTTCTCATGGCTGCGAGAAAAAACCTCCGAGGTTGTACAGAAAACATTCACGGTAGTAACTCCTTCGAAAAAAAAAAATCCGCCATCGTGGCAAGAAAGTCGGCGCCCTGCATGTGTCAGAAGCCTGTGTCTCCATTGTTTGTGCAGACATGGACAAGACATGGAGTGTTCGGCGGCAGAAACACGCAATACGGTCACCAAAATTAGCCCCGGGTGACTGAAAACTACACGACACATCGTGATCGAACTCGACAGCTGTCTGTGAGCCGATGCGATGCACGGCATACACCCAATGCGTCCACTCGCACCGCAGCCATATCAATGACTGGTCGACGGCTGTGGGCCGGGAAAATCTGCCAAGATGCTGTGTTCCGGTCAAGACAAAAACTTGTGCTCCTCTCGAATAAGGTAATGATGAGAACCCCAAACAAGTAAGCATGGATATCGGAGGTTCGTCATCTGTCGGCCGAATAGCGGCATATCTGGTTTGATATGCGCAGAAGCTTTCGGTCCTGGGAACAGAATTGGATGCCGATAACAAGAATGCAGTGGTTTGGCGGCATGATTCCTCACCAGGAATGCGTGAGAAGTGAATTGCTGTCCAAAATAAAAGAGGCTTCCAAGCGCAGCTTGACACGACGAGAACCAAGATACATGCACAGCCTGTGAGTGTGCAGTAGACCGCGCCTGATAGATATATGGTTCGATCCCAAGTAGGTTGGTAGGTAGGTAGGTAGTAGTCGATTTTATATGATGAATCGAACCCATCTGTCCGTGTGATCAGAATGCAGAATGTACAGAGTTGTTGCGCGCGACTAGCAAAGCCGATTTTGGCGCGGGCCTCGGCGGCGAGGACGACTCAAGAGCCAGCTTGCAAAATGCGCTTCGTTCCAAGAGGCGGCGGCGTTGAACCCCTGGATGACTCTCTTCAAGACAGCTCGTCCTACCCGTACGTTGGGGAGCACAAGGCTTTAAGCTAAGAACAATGGTCGGTTTTGTGCAACGACCCGGTGGGTTTGACATCGTGAGGCCCGTGGTGTGTCCTGGCTCGTCGGGACCGAACCGGTGAGAAATGCTCAACCATTGATTGATGCAGCATTCTGTGCCATATGGAGATGTGAGAGGTGTCAAGTTGCCTGCTCCGTATTCTGTCGCGTGTGGGAAGATCGTGTCCCATGCATTGGCCGCGACAATTGGACGTGGCCTGTTCAACTTGTCGAGTGCCAGCTCTGCTATTCTCTCTCCTTCCTTTTTTTTTCCTCCTGTGCTGCTGGTCGGTCACGCCTGCCTCGTCGGACCATTGACCAGCATTGGCCAAGTTGCATGTGCCGCGGCATGGCTGGTACTTTACAAATGAAGTAGATGCCTACGTCTAGGTAGGTACTTAAGATAGGCAGATACCAACCAAATGCCCTGCTCGGGCTAATACCACCTTCTCGTATTCACCTGCCTGAGTCTTGCCCATCATCACCTGGCAGGGACGATAACTTGATCACTCCGCCGAGTTGCTGTCATGTTCCGGCGGCACTTGCCTGAGTAAAAAAGGCGCTTTCCGCCGCGCGTGCCGAGGACTTGGACGTCTCTTCCCTTTTCTCTTGTTCAACAACATACAACATTTAATCTCTGCAGGCTCAGTCGCCCCCCTGAGCTACCGCAGCAACGTTCGAGATTGAGCTGCGGCTGCCTCAGCTCACGGTTTGGCCAACAAAAGCCTCCCAGTGCCCGCCCCGTACGGCCGCGATCAGACCTGCCCGTCAGCCATTCTGAACCATTGCGTGCGAGCTGATGAGGAGGTGCTGATCCAGAAGCACCAGGCCCGAAAGCACCACCAATTGCGCGTCATCCGTCGCTGCCCCACGCCACGCCCATGCATCCATCCTAGCGGTTAATTACCTTGGTTGCTCTCTGCCGATACGATTCAGAAAACGTTATATTGCCGATGAAAACGTTCGAACGACTGCGAAAGAAATTAATACAGATTGTGGTGATTATAGAAGCCCGACAAGGACAAAAACAGAGCGACGAAACCGGAGCTATCTGGTACACACAGAGATTGGTGCATTTCCTTGGCTGCCATTCGCGATTAAAGACCCGACAACCACCTCCATTATCAAGGTTCGTTTGCGTTTGTTCTGTGATTATATGTGCAAAAAGTGAGTGGGTTGTGAGAAGATGTCCTTGTCAACAACATGGAAGAAGAAGAGCTGGTAGGCTTTTTTGCCTCCACAAGCTGCCATTCAGATATATCCTATCTCTCCCAGCAACCTTCAAGATGCCTGTCCTTCGGCCAATTGAAAAACTTGTCGGTCGTGGTCAATCCCAACGTCAAGTCCTAGAAACTTTTTCTGGCGCTAAAACCTGGTTCGTTTCGGACGCTGGGCACCAGGATTTTTTTTTCTCTCTTAGCCTGCGCCACATGCCTTGTTGGTCTTGGTACCTCAGCCGGGGTGGGAGGAGAAAAGGGAGGGGGAGTTGGAAGATATGGCACAGCAGAAAGTGCTAACTGGACGTTCATACAATTAGAAGCGGACTGAACTTTATTCGACGTAGACTGCTTTGTGCCTGGACCCGGATGAGGAGTTGTCTTGTGCAATTTTCTTTTCTTGTTTATAGCACAGCATTCTCTCCCGTTCTGACCATCGGTGCAAGATCCCATTGGCACTGAGGAGCGTGCTCATCTGCAAGTTGGGCCAAGGGGGGCCCTTGTGCAGTCAAGTAGCAGCAGAGAAGATCGGATCGGGAGTTTCGGGGCCTTGCAAGTTTTGGAACATTGACCTCGGTCTGGCGCACTGGTGCTGCGTGGCTCGCGAGTACCGGTACTTGCTAGCACGCCTCACCTAGAAAGTCCTCCTCCCACCTGGAGGCACGAGCCGAGTCGAGACTGGACGGACTGGGCGGACTGGACGGACGGGAGAAATTACGAGCCAGGCGACAGGCCCGCACAGCCTGCCGCCCATCCGGCGTATCCCCTCCCTGAGGCGCAGGCGGGTGCAGGCGAGTTTGCAGGTACGTACTCGCAGCAACGAGCCCGCCGTGTCCTTGGCGGCGCTGCTTGTACAAGTACAGCAGCCTGCAGACGCAGACGCAGGCCCATCCTCCTTAGTCCCGTTTGGCTGACCCGGCCCATTCACTTCTTCCAGTCCGCATTTCTGCTGGGTTGCCATCTCCATTGTAAAGCCGACCATACCATTAGGCTTTTCTCTTTTCTGTCGAGCTGGCGTGTTTCCCTCCCCCCTTCGACACACTCATTTTTTTTTATTATTTTTCTTCTTTCTTTGCCGTGCTGCTCCTGCGCGCTCTCCTCTTCCTCGTCTTTGTCTGCCGCTTCGTCTCCCCATCTCGCCGCCTCGTCGTCCTGCCTTGCCGTCTGCCCGTCTGCCCGTCTGCCCGTCTGCCGCGGCTCCTCGAGGCAGTCACGGCCCACGCGCTCCGTCGTTGCCGTCTGCCTTGCTCTGGTGCGTTGGTGCGTGCGTGCTCTGGTGCGTGCGTGTGCTGGCGGCTGCGCTTGGCCCAGCCCAACCAGCAGGCTCAACTTCTTGTCCTACCCGACTACAAACCCCAGATCATTTCCCACGCCCGTCCCGCCCACTGCCATCTTTCCATGTCCCACCACCACCGCCACTGGCACTTTCGTCCTTAGTTGTCACATATTTGCTGCCGGTGCAGTCAAACTGGTCTTGGTCCTTCCTCAGCACCGTTGTCACGGGAAGCTCGCCCCTGATCCGGCCAACCACCAGTCCGAGCTTTTTGCATTCGCTTTGCGTCGCCGCTCGTTCGTTGTCTGTTTTTATTTTCCAGATCGCACGCCCTGATCTCCTTCGAAACGCCGTGCTCGTCGCTCCGCGTCCTCCTGACGCTCGCTCTCCGGCCTTGCTGCCAGCTCTCTCTCTCTCTCTCTCTCTCTTTTTTTTGGCTCCTTCGAGAGGGGGATTCTTCGCGCGCGCCCCCTTTCTCCAACACGCCCCCCCTTTTCTCCTTCTCCCAGACTGTTGTGCATCCGCCTCAGCGCGACGGGTCGCCTCTGCCTGTGGTTGCAATCGCCCGCCCGCCCGCCTGTCCCTTCACATCACGCAGCCAAGCAACCGTCATCGAATTTGGTCCCTTGTCATCCCAGCAGCCGTCTCCCGCCCTCACATCGTGGAACGAGGTGACCAGGGCTATCGTAATCGCCCGCACGTTTGCAACGCAACGATTTCGATCCCGGCCAGCTCACCAATCCCCTCGGGGGCCACGATAAAACCATGGCACCCATACAGCCCCGTCTCAGGATTCTTTCAGGTATGCTGTCCCACCTCCCGCCGTTGTTCTCGCCTTGGGGGCGCACACTATCATTCCTCTGCTTGATTCCTGTTTGTTGGCGCCTGAATGTGCTGCCCCTGTTGCGCAAGTCTGAGCGTCCCATGTCCGTTATTCACCATTGCACATCGTTTGGCCCTCTTCTCAGCGTCGCCGCCATCAATCATATTTCTTCTTTCTCTTATTGTTCCGTTTCCCCCGTCCTTACTCCTTCCCCTGTCCTTGTGTCATTACCCTCGTCCCAATTCCTGGGAAACGCTGTCCTCGCGCAGCGTCTCCGTCAGTTTAATCTTTCGAAATGAGTGACGGTCTGTTAATGAATATTTGCTCAGTTGGCGGCAACCCCGTCTCTGCCTTCTTGTCCTGGAGGCTCCAAGCTACGAATGCCTGCGATGTAACCTTGGTCTGGAAATCGGGCTACGAGCATGTTGCTCAATACGGAATATCGTTCAAGTGAGTTGTGGGAAACATTGATCGCCCATGCCCGTCGAGAGAGCACCCCTTTGAAAACTAACCACACCTTTTTTTTTTTTTTTTTTTTTTTTGCTAGATCACCTGTGTTTGGGAACGAACGATTTAAGCCTCGCCATGGTATGCTCTTCTCCTTTTTTGGCAATTTCTTTGTCCTTTTGATCTTTTGAGGGCATCTTGCTGACTGGTTCGTGCTATAGTCGTTCGGAATCCCGAAGATGCTGCACATGCTCGAGACGGCGCATTCGACTACGTTGTGCTGTGTGTAAAGGCACTTCCTGATGTCTACGATCTCGCTGCCGTTATCGATTCTGTTGTTACACCCCAACATACCTGCATTCTCGTAAATACAACACACACATTAGGCGTTGAAGCCGCACTCGAGGAACGATTTCCAACGAACGTCGTCCTATCGCTCGTGTCGGGCGCCGAACTGACCCAGCTAGGTCAAAGTGAATTTGAACACAAAGGCTCGACGGAGGTCTGGGTTGGTCCTGCCAACAGAAATGGCAACATACCGCACGCCATTCAAGAAGACATGGCTCAAGCTCTAGCAATGACATTGTGCACCGGGCAAGTCCAATGCAAGGTCTCCCCAAACATCCGCCAACAGCAATATGAACGAGTGATTGGGTAAGTGTCCTTGAGAAAAGAATGAGAAAGACTTAGCCCCCCCCCCCCCCCCCCCCTCTCAAAAAAAAAACTTTCCCTTAAAGACTCCTGCTAAGACCCATCAACTCGTCAACAGGCCGATTGCCTTCCATCCAGTTTCGGTTCTTTTCGACACACCAAACCACGCAGCTCTGTTTGAAAAGGTTGGAGTCAAGGAATTGATATCAGATGTCATTGACGAAATGCTGCGTCTTGCCGATGCCAATGGATGCAAGCTGGGGCCAGATTTCAAACAACGAACTATTGATGACATGTCTAAACCGAATTTGCCAGAAAGCATCATGTGGCAGGACTACGTGGCGAGACGTCCCATGGAGATCGAGACGTACCTTGGGTCGCCCATCAAATTGGCTCGCGAATCTCAAGTGTCAATTCCGCGGATAGAAACACTTTATGCCATACTCCACAATCTCAACATTGTCAACCGCTCTAGGCCTAAGCCTGGTGACGCCCCGCCCCCACCATCGAATTTGATGCCACCGAGCTCTCCTGCTTCTTCTCCGCAACCTCGTGTTCCTTCCCAAGCGGGCCACCGCCCGATGATGGGCGGCATGCCAAACGGGAACGGCGTGGCTTCTCGACAGCCTCGGCCGCGAAACTCGTCAAACTTTGGTCCTCCAGGCGTGCGGCGACCGCCTCCTCAGATGAACGGTGGCCCTCCCAATGGCTTTCCTCGCCATCCTCCCGCGATGAACGGTGGCTCGCGCGTGCCATCACGACGAGGCTCGATGGACGGCAACGATTTGGAGGAATTCTCGCATCTTGTGCTTTACGACGACATTCCTGAAGGCTCAGAACCATCATTAGGCGGCGATACGGATATAGGTCTGCGAGAGCGGGAAATGCAGCTTCGTCAGCGGGAACTTGCTCTACGAGAGCAAGAAATACGGATGAGACGTGGCCCCCCTGGCCCGCCTGGGCCGCCTGGGCCCCGCCGAGGTCCTCATCCCATGCGAAATAGTCAACAAGTCTTTGATGACGACGACGATGATGACGATTTCTTGGACCCAATGACAGCTGCCGTAATACCGACAATTGATCCCGATAACTTCGACATGATGAGCGTAACGTCAAGAAAGAATCGCAAGGCTCCTGGCCCTTCGGCCTCACAATTTCGCCGGAATCCGGAGCCGGACGGACCTCCGCCGTCCTCCCGAGGTAGCAGATTTCGACCCAACATGGGACGCAATCGTACCAGCCAGGTTAACCACCTTCCTGCGATGAATGACAACATTCTTGACGACCCTATGCTTGCATTCACCTCGAATCGATATGGTGCCGTTGATAGAGGCGCCATGGGCGGTAGCTCCCGCGCAAATTCGCTGACGACTTCAAGGATGGACGACTTTCAATATGGACCAGGTCCTGGTGGACCTCCAACAGCAACAAATGGTGGTGCGTATTCACGCCGCGCTAGTCAATCTCCAGGCAATCCCTACGGCCCACCAATTCGCGGCGGCCGTCCCTCGCCGCCTAACGGCTACGCACCATCGATGAACGGGCGGCCCTCACCACCAGACGGCGTTCGTCAGCCTGTTCCTCGCTATCCGCCAGGTCAGGGCAACTCTATTGGCCCCCAACAGGTAGAGCAACATGTAGGGGTGAGCGCCCTCAATCCACCTAAGCCTAGAAATGTTCGTAGTCTGACTGGTAGTGCGAGCGCCAGCGTGGGCAGTGGTGAAATCGACTCGGAACGGTCCGCACATAGCAGCCAGAGCAGTCTTCAGAACGGGACCACTATCGGAGTCCGTTGAAAAAAAAGGGGGGTGCCTATGATCGACCATATGTTTCGGATGCGACGATCGGAGAAATATATTCGCAGTCCTTTGGAGATGTGATCACCATGGACAGAACACGGATCGAAGAGGCTTCGTCCTCGTCGTTGAGCGCCACAGAATAGCAATCCACTCAAAAAAAATGCTGCACACTTCATTCAGTTGCAACCAGACACACGAGGCTTGGTATGCTTTTATATCTTTTATTTTTTTCTTTCTTCTTTTGAAACTTATTCTTTTCCGGACGGGGTTCGGACCCGATGAAGAAAACGATTGAAATTTTTCAGTTCAAGTCAAATCGGAACTAGTATGGGAAACCTTGGCGCTTTGAGGGTATACAAGCGGACTCATTCGAGCCTAGTACATAAGCATGGGAACGTTTGAACAAAGCAGCAAGACGGGTCTTATTTTTTTTTTCAGGTAATATTGCATTGGGATCGGAAGCCATACTCTTGCTTGCGTCTAGCATATAATCGATTATTCAACACTTTTGGCGAACTCCTCATATTCGGCCCACATGTGGCATATCATGCGTCGCCGATATATGCCGACGAGGTATTTGGGGCCTTCTCCTCACAAAAAAAAGAACCAAAAAAAATCAAAATCGAAGCTATGCCTCAAAAACGACGTCCCTTGGCATCGCAGTGTCCGCGACACACGTGTGAGACTTGCCCTCCTTTTTTTTAATTTTTTTTTTTTTGGAGAGAAGAAAAGTTTGTTTCTAGTGTACAAATTCGGGTACGGGTTTCACTGGCGGCTTTGAACAGCAACACAAGGCATTCGTCTTTTTTTTTTGTATGGTGACACCGTTTCCACATGGTGGATTTCCTAGCGTCGCATAACCGTCGTCATGATGCCAATCATAAGGAATGGAAGAGGCCGGCTAGACTGTTGGGAGCAGGTAGTAGTACAGACATGTACAAGGGTTACTGGACGAGCGTCAGCAGTCCATGAAACTTTTTCAAACTTAGACGCTGGAAGGGCATTAATTCTATTTTCTTACCGTTTTTCTTTTCTATGTTTTTTTTTTCTCTCTCCTTTTGCTTTCCTATGTTTATCCCTGCTATATCTGGTCCAGGACCAAACCTTATTGTGTGTGTTTCTCGTCCCTAAGCAGAGGATACAAGTGCGTGGACGATGAAAGCGGAATCACTTAGCAAAATATACAACATTAGTTGGGAGGGCGCAGGAGGGGATAACAAAAGTATTGGGTCATTTGGCGCGCACAGAACCGTAATGAAAGTGCTGGAGAGGCGACGGGGAGGCTTGAATGCTTGAATAGCAAGTTTTGGAAGGGCAATATAACCATAGAAGGAGACAAAAAATGGCAGCATCGTTTTATGTGTGGACGTTGAGATGATGTATGTATGTATGTATGTGGAGTAATGATGGGATGGAGATGATGCGTGAGGAGGGAACTCATAGAGCGATTGATGTTTGGTGCTTGATGTTTGATGTTTGATGTTTGATTTTGATGTTTTGGGTCAGGTATTGGTTAAATTTAAAGGTTGACGATTAACATAATGGCCCGTGATGACTGCAGGGATGGGGAGCCCCATGGGCCCACCTGATGGTGCGTTACGCGCGCCCAGACGACATGCATCGGCATCTTATCTTCTTCATATCATCAACACCCATTCCATCTGCTCTTCAAAACATAGCATCCAACACCCAATCCATCTGCTCCTCAATTATAGCCAACACCCGTCCATCTCTTTCCACCACTTTGCAAATCCTCAGCCCACCTCCGCGCCTCCTGCCTCGCCCAAACAGACCCGTCAAGTAAGTCCTCCACATGGCGACTAGATCGTTCGGGGTGACCCAGAATGTCGGCCGGCAGAGCATGGCGCCTGGGGGGGGGAATGGAAATGTTGTCAAGGGTCGGCAGCTTGTATGTTCTTTTCTGTTTTTTCTTTTCTTTTTTTAATTCCCTTTATTCTTTTTTTATTCTTTTTTTTAATTTATTCTTTTTTTTTATCTTTTATTTTTTTTTTTTTTTTTATTTTTTTTATTTTTTTATTTTTTTTATTTTTTTATTTTTTTTATTTTTTTATTTTTTTTATTTTTTTATTTTTTTTATCTTTTTTTTTATTATTT
>SRPT01000884.1:0-12803 GCA_018360205.1 Claviceps digitariae
ATATAGCTAGTATATTAACTAGCCTAAAGGGCATTATAAAATATTTAAAGTAGCTATAATAGCATTAAAATATAGTCTTTTACTTATTTTCCTTATAAATATATAGCTAATAGTAAGTATATTTAAAGTTAATTTTTATAATAACCTTTATATTTTTTAATTAGTTTAAAATCTTAAATATTAGTAGTAAAGGTATATAATCTTTTCTAGTAATTCTATTAAGGCTATAATAATTAATATATAATTATAGCTACCTACCCTTTTTAAGAATAAAAAGAATAAATACCTTTAAAGAGCTTATAGATCTTTTAATCTATTCTTTATATTATATATTAGCTAGGTACTTATAGAGAACCTTTAGCTTCTTTTTAGCTAAATTATATATTAATCTTTAAAGGGGAGTTTTTCCTTTAATTAGCTTAATTATATATATATAGCTACTAAGCTATAGTAGCTACTTTACTAATTCCTTTAAAAATACCTTAGTATAATTTAAATATATAGTTAGTAGTAATAGCCTAGCTTAGTTACTACTTAGTACTTATTTTATATTTAATTATAGGCTAGTTTATTAATTTAGCTAATTACTTTATAATTAGCTACTTAACCTAATTAGTTTTTTAATAAAGAGAGAGCTTATTAACTTAATTAATACTACTATAATTATAGCCTTTTTCTTTTTATAGTAAACTTACTACTTACTCTTTATATAAAAAAGGCATTACCTTATTACTAAGTACCTTTATATTTTAAGTCCTTATAATAATATCTAAAGTTTATATTCCTTAGCTTAGTTTATTTTAAGTAGTAAATCTTTATATACCTTAGTAATATAGTAGTAAACTTAATATATTTTACTATATTTTATATTATTAGTAACTTTAATAACTTTATTAAGAATACCTTTATTAATTAATAAGTCTTTTAAAGCGCTTTCTAGCTTTTAGTTAAAAGTAACTATATTACTTTAATTTACTTTACTTAATATTTTTAGGTATATAAGTAAATTTATTACCCCTAAGTTAAATAGTATATTTATTACTACTTAGTAATAGTTTTACTATAATATTATTTTTATTATTAACTTATTATTCCTTTTTACTTTAAGCTTTACTATTTAACTAAATTATTATATAGAGTTTAAGGTTAAAGGGCTTATAGTAAGCTTATACCCTTAGCTTTAATTAATCCTTATAAAGGTAGTATTTATATTAAACTATTTAGTATTAGTATAGTTATAGTGTATTTAGTATTACTAAGTAATATATTTATTACTACTATAAGTTATATAATTTAGCTTAGTATAATATAGAGAAATATAGCTATTTTTCCTATACTTATAGTAAATTATAATATTTAGGTCCTAGGGCTTAGTAAACTTACCTTTTAATTACTTTTAGGTTATAATAAAGGAGTTTAATTTTTATCTTTTTTACTAAAAGGATTAGAATTAGTTATTATTAGTATATAGGCCTTTAATAGTAATTTCTACTTTATAGCCTTAGCTTTATAAATAGTTTTAGCTTTTAGGGAACTCTTAGCTAAGTATTTACTTTTTTATAGTGTAATTAAGGCTATTAATAAAGAGGTATATTTATAGTTATTTAAAAATAGCTTTTAAAAGCTTAGCTTTAGTCTTACTTTAAACTCTAGTAAAGCTTTAGAATAATTAGCTATTTAACTAGTAAAGACTTATAAATGCTTTTATAGCTTTTAAGTAGTAAGTATTCTTATTTATTATTCTATTTTTAAGTTAGTTTATAAAGGTTTTTTATATATATATTTTATAGTTTATAAAGCTATTATTAGCTTAAATTAAATATATTTATTATTACTTTATATTATTAGTAAGGTAATTATTAGCATAAGCTACCTTAGTTTTATTATTATAGAATAAAATAAGGTCTATAGTAAAAGCTATATTTAAATTTATAAAAAAATTCTAAAGGTTTTTATAAGTATTACCTTTATAAATAAAAACCTTTAATTAAGTTTAAGCTAGGCTTTATTATAGCTAAAAAGTTATTAAGTAGTAATAAGGTATTTACTTCTATATATTAAGGATACTTATCCTTAGGGTAATAATTGTTAGTATAACCTTAGAAAGGTTATAAAAGGATAAATAAAGCACTAGTGCAAAAAGGGTTATAAATACAATGTGTTAGTGTTAATAATAATAAAGCTAAGAAGCTAGACTAAGGAAGGTGGCGTTATATGCAGAGTTTTCTACTGGCGTTAGGGTTAGTGGGTCTAATTATACAATGTGCCTAATTAGCATCTATAAATTAGACCTTCCTAAGGTTATGCCGTTTCACTAAGGTTATGCTATTAAGGGCAATTCTAATACTTACAAATTCTCTCTTTTTTAATAAAGAGGAATTGCCTAAAGAGTAGCTAAAAAAATGCATAAAAAATAGAGAGTATTATTATTAATATATGTAGATCCCTTAATTAAAAAGAACGTCCCTAATTAGCTAGCTTTATGCTAAGTTAATTATATAAAAATTCTATAGCCTTTATAGCCTTATTTATTATAACTAATTCCTATTAATTAGCTGCTTCCCTCTTTACCTATCCTTCTACTTAAATTCTTATTTTATTGTTATTAATAAAGCTTTTAAAAGCCTTATTTAGCGTTACCTTTATTATTACGTTTGTAATGTTATTATTCCTATTAATCTATTAAATTTCTATAAGCTTGTAATGCTTATATAATTATTAGAGGGCTATAATGTTAATTATAAGCCGTTTTTCCTTTATTATTCCTAGCTTTATAAGGCATTTATATAAGGAAAAAGAGTCTGTGTAGATTATTATTAGAATGTATGCTTTTTATAGCTTCTTTATAATTATGTTTAGAGTAACTCCTAGTGTATATGCTATATTTGCGCCCTAGACTATTTTATATAGCTTAGAGGCAAAAGCACTCTTTATAACTCTCTTACTCTTTATTAAGCTATATATAATAATATTCCCTTAAAGCTTAAATTCTATATTAACACTGCTTTTTATTTTATTGCTTAGAATAATTATAAATCTAATCTAGGAGCTTAGGTCTTTATTATTTGTAAAAGACCTATCTATAAATATATATAATGCTACTAATTAAAGGTTAAGTAGGATATAGCAAATCCCTTAGTTAGAATTCTTAATTTGCTAACTTATCCTCTTATTAAGCTTATTTACATTAGTTTAGTTAGGGTTTTAATATTATACTACTATAAAGAGGTTAAAAAGTGCCTCTAGTTAGCATACACTTAAGATATATACTCTAAGAGCTTATTATTAAATATATTAGTCTTTTATAGTTATTTTATTCTTAATTTCTATTATTATAAGCTTTTTACCTTAGCCTTTTTAGTTTAGCTTAACTATACTATTACTATAGTCTATTAGGATATAGCTATTAAAGATAAGGGGGTTTTTAATACTTAATATATACTTTAGTTTAGCTATAAAACCTACTCTCTAAAGCTTTTCTTCTTCTTTTTTAAAGAACCTTATATTACTAAGGCTAAGGGTATTATTTATTTATATTCTAATAAGCTTAAAGTTATTATTATCTTTAGAGGTAATTAGGAAGCATAGGTTATAGCTAGAGATTACTATCTTTAACATCTCTTTATAGTAATTAAAGTATATTGCCTATTAGTATATGCCTGCCTTTGCAATACTATATAAGGGCTTAATTACCTCTATTATTATATTTTCTAAATAGAGGTGTTTAATTTATTATAAGAGCTTTATAATAATAAGCTAGCTAAGGTTTATCTATAATTATATATACGCTTAGGTAATATCTTTTAGCTAGAGAAAAATCTTTTCTTTTATAAGTAATAGGGCTAGCGCTATAATAAGTTATTAGCTAGCCTATTAGATTATAAGTGCCTATATAAGAATTATTTCCTTCTCTTAATTACTATAGCCTTAGATTATAAAATATAATTTCTTATATAGTAAAGAGGTTCCCTTGCCTTTAACTTTCTAAACTATTTATAAGCAGAAAAGGCATTAGTTTTTATGTTTTTTAGGGTTAAACTCTATAAATTTAAATATACCTCTTGCTAGTAATATATTAATTTCTTTCTTATTAGAGGCTTTAAAAGGTATACCCTTAGTAGTAATTTTGCCTTCTTTTTTAAGGGTAACTATAATCTAGAAGTTTTCTTTCTTTTTTATTAATAAAAATACACTTCCTCTTATATAGGTGCCCTTTTCTTATTCCTCTTATATTTTATAAGATTTTAGCCACCCTTCTTTTAAAGATATACTATTATAAGTAGTATATTTATTATAGTTTAGGCTAGCTATTATTAGTTCTTCTTCTCTTTCTAGTTCTATTCCTTATTAGTAATAAATTAGGTTAAAACCCTTATTATTATTCTGCTTAGGTTAGCTAATTTTACTATTATTATTTACCCCTCTTTATATTATAGGTTTAGTTATCCCTTGCCTATACTTAGGATAAATCTAGTAATAGCTATTAAAATCACCTAGTATAAGCTATTTAAAGATAGAATTACTATTCCCTATAATTATACCCCCTTCTCTTTTTAGTCCCTTCTTTTAGAGGTAATAATTTAAGTAAAAACCTTTATTATTATCCTTATTATTAGGGCTAATATCCTTTCTCCCCTTATTATTCCCTAGTCTCTTACTATAGTAGTAATAATTTAAATAAAAACCCTTCTTATTATTTACCTTTAGGGAGCTAAGCTTAGCTTTAACCTCTAATTTATACTCCTCCTATCTACCTTTTCTTTTTAGTTTTATTTATTAATAGGAATAACTTAAGTAAAAACCCTTATTATTATCCTTAATAAAGGGACTAATATTAGGTATCTTTACTTCTTTTATAATATTACTTTTTTCTCTTTTTAGGGGAGTTAAACATTCTCCTTTTTTTAGTTTTATTCTTTAATACTAATAATTTAGATTAAAACCCTTATTATTATCCTTAAGGAAGGGACTAAGTTTAGCTTTCCCTCTTTTTAATAGAGTTAAACTATTTTCTTTTTCCTATTCTATCCCCTATTTTTCTCTTTCTTTCTCCCTATTTTTATAATTAGGGTTAACCCTTTATATCTTTATAGTAAGTGCTACTATAGAATGCTTCCTTAGGTAGCCTTATTTCCTTAGGGCTTTAATAGCCCTTAGGGTAGTTAGCCTTACTATTAAAATTCTACCCTTTAGGTAAAAACCTAGTGGTTTACCTTTAGTAGTAACTATTATAGTTATCTTTACTATTAAGGCTTTACCCTTTAATTAAGAAACTAAAGGGTTATCCCTAATAGTACCTACTAACTTTAGTGCTTAGGTATTATTAGTAAGTATTTTATAAGGCTTAATAATAATGCTATAGAAGTTAATAGGGCTATTAAGTATATTTATAGTATAGGTCTTCCCTATAGTAGCTAGAAGCTTATAGGGGCTATACTAGCCTTCTTTCTCTTGCTATATATATATATTAGACTGCAGTAGAAGCTAGTAGACTAGTATAGTGTTAGGTTTATTCTAGGTACCTATAGCTTCCTAGAATTAGTGTTTTATAAAGCATTTATAGGCTTCTTTAGTAGCTTATTATAATGCTATAGCCTTTTAAGCTACTAATAGGCTTAATAGTAACTCTATTATTATATAAGGGTATGCACTAAAGACTAATAGTATTAGTATAAGGCTATTAGAGCCTACTAAGTTATTAACTGCTTTTATTGCTATTTAGAGCCTTTAGTTAGTGGTTAGTATATTACTAACCTCCTTTTTAATAATATTATATACTTACCTTAAGGGAAGGTAATATCTCTCTATTTTACTAATACTATAGTATACCTTTATAGGGACTTTATTAGTATTAATTGCTAAGAAGTATGCTAAATACTTAAATTTAGCGGAAGTAAAGTTCTTTTTAGTATTACTAGTAATCTAATTTAAAGGGCCTAAATAGGTATTAATTTAGCATTCTTTAAGAGCATTCTATATATTATATACCTTTTACTTTCTTTAGTTAAGAAAGCAGGTAGCTTAAAAGGCTATAGTAGTATTAATAATATATAGAATAGGTTATTTATTAATTTATAAAATATTAATAATAATCTTATAATTAAAGTTAAGGTTATTCTTTAATAAGAATTTAAACCTTCTAGGAGCCTTACTATTAAGTTAGTATTAGTAGCATTTATTAGTGAGTTTCTTAATAAGCTTATAGTTTGCATTTTTACTAGCTTACTTTAGTAATTTAGCTAGTCTTTAGATTAATAAGTAGCTAAATTAGCAATAAAGTTATTAAATCTTAGTCTTAAAGAGGTAGAAAGCTATAGCCTTATTAGCTTATAAGGTTTACTATAGGTATCTCTATTTTCTAATAACTAGGACTTTCTTATTCCCTTAGATAAGTATATTAGTAAGGTTATTAAGCTTAATACCTATACTATTTATATTTATAATATAATATAAAAATAGAGTTACTAAGCTAAGAATATAGAAGTTAATAGTACTAAAGACTATTAGGAAGTAAAGAACGCTAGAAGAAGTAGCTAAGCTAGCTTTAAAGTTAACTTTATATTGCTTAGAGTCTTTAATTTTAAAATATAGCATTAGCTTTAATAGGGCTTTAGCTTATACTAATCTAGCTATAGAAATTCCTATTATACTAATATTAGGGAGAATCCTTTAGAAGATCTCTTTAGAATATTTTTCTTTAAAGATAAAGCATTAGGGAGCAGGAAGGTTAGGTTTATTATATAGGTTAGTGCTAACTAAACTATATTTAAATGCCTAGTCTTTAAGTAGTTATAAGAGTTATAGGCTATTAGAATAGTCCCTCTAAGGCTAATTTTTAAGCTTAATTATAAAAAACTAAGTGTATATTATTTAGCTATTATTTTAGTTAAACTGCTTATTTTTCTAAGAAGTAAAGAATATATTTACTACTTTTTATATATAGTTATTAATATTCTCCTACTTCTTCTTATTATTATTATTAATAGGGAAACCTTTAAAAGCTTAGAGAAATACTATAAATTTCTTATCTATAAGTATATTTCTATATTTATTGCTCTTCTACTACTTTTCTTTAGCCTTTTATTATTTAATTTTAAAGTAGTTAGTTAACTAATATCCTTCCTTACTATAAATAAAGTATTTTTAAGGAAACTAAGGTTTTCTATAGTTATATAGCCTTAGACATAAGCCTTATGCCTATCTATAGCGCCTATCTATAAAAAGGGCCTTATTATCTTCCTCTTTTAGTAGTCCTTCTATTATCCATTGTAATAATATAATTATCTTATTTATATAAAGGCATTTTCTTAAGTTACTAACTATACCTTTATAGATAGGTATATAGTTAAATATAGTAAGGTAGTATTTAGGGACACTACTAATAGTAGTTAGTAGTTATTACTATAATTATATATTTACTAATAAGGAATTAAAGAGGCTATAGTAGATTTTCTTAAGGCTATTAATAAGGATATCTAAGCATTAAAGCTTAGACTTATTAGGGTTTTTACTAATAACCTTTCTTAATATTATATTATTCTACTTAATTTAATAGAATTGCTAGTTACTTTTAGTCTTAAAGTGAGTTTTAATCCATTAAATAAGCTCTTTATAGGTTAGGTTCTTATTAGCTAAGTTATTAAGATAGTATATAAAAGCATTCTCTAATAATATTATAGGGAATACTCTATTCTATATATCTTATAGGATATTATATCTTCTATATCTATCTATAAAGATATTAACCTTTAGGGTTATAAAGTTATATATCTTGCTAGTATACTTATCTTCCTTAGTATAAATTTTACTAAGCTTACTAAGGATTCTATAGATTTAGTTATCTATAGTTCTACTTTATTAATAAAAAAAGCTTTATAGAGGTATAGAGTTATTAGGGTGTAAGAATTCTAGGTACTATTTTCTAGGGGGTTTATAAAAATCCTCTAAATATTAGTTATTATAATAAGATGCACTTATATTATATAGGGAAGGGTACTATTATTATTAGGTAGGGTAAAGGTCTTAGTTAGGGTTTAATAGTGTGTTTTTATTACTATACCTCTAGGGAGGGTTA
This sequence comes from Claviceps digitariae, assembly GCA_018360205.1. Lineage (NCBI taxonomy): Eukaryota > Fungi > Ascomycota > Sordariomycetes > Hypocreales > Clavicipitaceae > Claviceps > Claviceps digitariae. Next base: position 8,075 of record SRPT01000884.1, read on the forward strand.
GGGGTTTATTATAGTTTTCCTTAAGGTCTTTAGAATTAGCTAACTACTAGTAGAGTTAGATAGTAGGGTAATAGGTAGTTAGGTAATATTATTTTAATTTTTAGTGCTAGGAATAGTGTTATAATTTGCTCCTTAGTGTACTTAAGAAGCTTATAAAGATTTAGTATAATAAACTCCCTAGTGCCTTTATTAAGTAGAATTCTATGTTCTTATAAGAGGTTCCTTAGGCTACTTTAAATATATATTTTAATTTTCTTAAAGTGTTTAAGAGTCTAGTTATAAAAATTATCTTAGAAGTTCTTAAGGAGTTCTTTTTCTCTTTAGCCTTGCTCTTTATAGTACTAAATAATATAAGCTATATAGTTATTTAGTATAACTACTAATACTATTGCTAAGTTAGGGTTTTTAAATGCACCTTCTTATTCTAGTAAAATAGCACTATTAAATAGGCATAGCTTTCTTAGTAGTAAATCCTTTATTAGGTAGATTAAGCTAATAGTTAATAAAGCTCTCTCCCCTTTTAGACTTTAGTTTCTAATTATTTTTTATATCTTATTTTCTATTTATAATAAAGCTATATTATTATTAGTAGTCTAGCCTAGCCTAGTTTATTTTCTCTATAATAGATAGAAAAGGTATTTAGATTTAAAATATAGAGCTATTCTCTCTAATAAAGTCTAGCTATACTTTTATTATTATAGAGCTGCCTTCCTTAGTATAAAAATAGTAGTCTTAGATACTATAGAAGTTATCTTTTCTTTATTAGAAAATACTTTATAAATCTATAGTTAATAGTAACTACTAATTAGTATTAGTATAACCTTAGAAAGGTTATAAAAGAATAAATAAAGCATTAGTGTAAAAAGGGTTATAAATATAATATATTAGTGTTAATAATAATAAAGCTAAGAAGCTAGACTAAGGAAGGTAGCGTTATATATAGAGTTTTCCACTGGCATTAGGGTTGGTGGGTCCGATCACGTAATGCGCCCAATTAGCATCTATGAATCGGACCTTCCCGAGGTTGTGCCGTTCCACCGAGGTTGTGCCGTTAAGGGCAATTCCAACAATAATAATATTAATTTTACTATTAGTATTATTATTTATTATATTATAGTTATTAGTATTCTAAAGGGTTTGCTTAAGTTACTTTAGCTCCCTTTATTTATTAATAAGTTATAGCTTCTTTACTACTTCCTTAAGGTAATAGTTTAATTTAGCCTCTTTATTTAGTATAGTAAATTAGTTTAATATAGTAAATTAGTTTAGCATTATAGCTTTAGACTTAGTAAGGCTCTCTTTTTTAATTACTTATAATAAATTATTAGCATTTTATATTATAGTAGCTAGATTATAGCTAATAAAATAAGTTACTCTTTAAGTAAATATTTTAATTTAGTTAATAGTTTACTATCCCTTTAAAAAAAAGAGATTTAGTTATTAAAACTAAATAAGTAAATACTAGTAAAGTAAAGACTAAGATATAAATACCTTATAGTTAGAAAGCTAAAAGGTAAGTAGTAATACTTAAAGGTATAAATCTCTAGCCTTTATTATATATATATACACTCCCCTTTTTATACTTTTAGCTAGGTTATAGTAAGCTTAAAGTAAGGGTGTAATTTACTCTCTTTCCCTTATGCTCTTTGCCCTCTATCCCTTGTGCCCTTAGCCTAAGCGCGGGCAGCCTAGCTATAACAATATTAGTTATTTAAGTTTATAATATTATAATAAAGAAGCTTTATAAAAGGTAGCTTTTAGCCTTTTAAATACTATATATTTATTATTTTTAAAGTAAAATTTACTAAATTAAATTCCCTTTTAGCTACTTTTTATTAATATATTTAAAAGTATTATAAAGATAGAGTATTAATATATAAATATATAATAAAAGTTATAAAAACCTAGAAAACTTTATATATTTTTAAAACTTTTAAGTTTTTTTTATTTTTAAATTATATTTACCCTCCTTTTATATATTAAAATATTATTAATAAAAAGAATAAATTTAAAGAATTTTACTAAGTTTTAATAAAATATATCTTTAAATAATTTAATATATAGTTTAATACTTTTTATTTTATTTAGTACTTTTTATATATAAGCTATATATTTTATTTATATTTTTAAAAAAATTAAAATATTATTTAAATATACTATATAAATAGTATTAATTAGCTTTTATAGCGCTTAGTATATATAATTTTAAAATATAGCTAGTATATTAATTAATTTAAAAAGTATTATAAAGTATTTATAGTAGCTATATTTAGTTTTAAATATTCTTTTTTATTTATTTTCTTTTTTAATATAAATATAATAATATATATTCTTAATATTAATTTTAATAAAAAACTTTACTTTTTAAATATAATTAAAAATCTTTAAAATAAAAAGTAATATATATTAATTCTTAAGTATAATTTTATTAATATTATAATAATTTATATATAATTAAAGAGTATTATTTTTTTTAAAAATAAAAAAAAATAAAAATATTAATAAAGCTTTTTAAAGCTTTTATATAGCTATTTATTAAGTTTTTTTTAAAGTATTTTTATAGAACTTTAAGTTTATTTTAAAATAAAAAGTATAAAAATTTATATAATAATAATAAATTAAATAGTAAGTTAATAATATAATTAATATTTTTTCTTAATAGTAATATATTAATATTATTAAACTTAAATATATTTATATATATAAATAGTTTTAAAGGGATATTATTAAGAGTTAAAGGTATTTTTCTTTAGTTTTTATTTTTTAAAAGTATTACTTTATTATTAATAATTACTTAAATAGTATATATAATAGTTATATTTTTATTCTTCTTTATAAATTAATAAAAAGTTATTAAGAATATTTTAAATTAATAAAGCTTAAACTATTACTTTTTTTTATAAAAAGCTAAGTAAATATATTTAGTTATTAATATATATATTTTAATTAAAATAAAGCTATTTTTAACTTTAAAATCTTTATTTATTACTATATATAATAAGGTTAATTTTCTAAAGTATTTATAGAAATTAGTTATATTTATTAATATATTATATACTTTATATTATAAAATAGTTAATATACTAATTACTTAAAGTTTAAAGGTATTTATTAAGGTTTTTAAAGTTTTTATTATTTTATAAACTTTAAATTAATAATATTAATACTAAAGTATATATTTAAATTAATAAAGATTTAAATATTAATTTATTTTTAAATAATAATAAAAGTATAGAAATATTACTTAATAAGGAGTTTATATTTAGTAAAGGTAAGGGTAATTACTTTTATTATTAAGTATTTTTTATTTAGTTTATTTATTATTTTAAGGGTTAATTATAATAGTATTAAATATAGTTTAAGCTATTATAATTATAATACTTTTATAGTTTTTAAATAAATTTATTATTTAAGCTTATTATAAAGCTATTTAATACTAAAGAAAAGTATTATTATTAGTAATAATATAATATATTTTATAATTATAATTAAGGTACTTTTAAAGGGTTTTCTTTTACTTTATATTTTATTTTATACTTAGGTCTTATTAATATAGTATTTTAGAATTACTAAGTAATTTATATTATTTTTTTCCTTATTTTCTTAGTAATAAATATATATAAATTTATATAGTTTTAAAGGTTAAGTAGTAATTTAATAAAAAAAAAAAAAGCTTTTACTTTTTTATTAGCTTTTTTAAGGTATTTCTTTAGTAAGTTAAAGTAAATATTAAAGTTAATAAAACTTTAGCTTTTTTATTATTTAGTATTTTTTATTATAATAATAATTTAAGCCTTTTAATTAGTAAAATTCTTTAGTAAAATAAAGGTTTATTTTTAAAATTTATTTTAGTTATTTTTAAGTTTCTTATATTAATTATTTAATTATTTATTAAAAAAATAATTTTATTTTACTTAATAAAATTAATATATATAGTTAAAAATAAAAAGAATTCTTAAATAATTTTAATAAAATTTATATTATACTTTATTAAAAGTATAAGTTAAGTTATTAATTTAAATTTTATACTTTTATAAGTTAATTAAGTATATTAAAAAGTTAATATTTTTTACTTTAACTTTTTCTTAGCTATTATTTAATAAGTTATTAATAAAGTAATAATATTTAGCTTTTTTTATATTATTTATTAATTAACTTAAGGTAATAAAAAGCTTTTATTTTTAAGTCTATAATTTCTTTAGTTTTTTAAGCTATTAAATTTACTTTTATATTACTTTAATTTTTTTTTAAAGTTAAAGGTTTTAAAAACTATTTTATTTTAAGTAATAATAGTAATTAAAGGGGTATTATTAGCTATAATAGCTATAAATTACTAAGTATTTACTAAGGGTTTAAAAAATAAAAAGCCTTTTTATAAAATAGCTATAGGTTATTAAATATAAAATATTATTATATTATTAAGTAGCTATAAAGAAGCTTTAAAATTATTAGGTATAAATATAGTAACTAGGTAAAGGTAATATAGTAACTAGTATATTAATTAAAGCTTACTTCTTTTAAAAATTCCTTATATATATAGTAGTTTTTTAAAGGCTACTATAAGTAAGAGCGTAACTAAGCATAAGGGAATCCATCCTAATGTGCCCTATGTTATAAGAACCTTACATTTATTTATTCATTTATTTATTTATTTATTTATTTATTTATTTATTTATTTATTTATTTATTTATTTATTTATTTATTTATTTATTTATTTATTTATTTATT
>SRPT01000885.1:0-12798 GCA_018360205.1 Claviceps digitariae
AAACACACACACACACACACACACACATACACATAGCATCATGGACCTAGACGCCGACGCCGACGCCGCTGCCATGGCCCAAGCCATGGGCTTCTCCTCCTTTGGCACCCAAGACCAAGACCGACCCCTCAAGAAGCGGCGATACAACCCCGCTGCAGACAGCATCTCGTCAGCGCAGACCGCATCACCGCCCCAAGCAACAGGATCGAATACCACGCCCTTGGCAGCACCGAGCGCAAAGGCGTCCACCAACGCGGACGAAATCGACCTGCACGACGAGGACGACCTCGAGGACCACAACCACGGAGCCACTCCACTGCAAGCCAGCCAAGTGTCCATGCCTGCCCTCCCGGCAGGATTACCAGCTCGACCAGCTCCCGGGACAGGCTTCGTCGGGAACGTCTCCTCCCACCCGAATAGTCATGCCTACACCCACGCCCACGCCCACGCCCACGCCTCGCCGTTCCGTCCTAGGAATCCGGCGCAAAGGTCGCGCAACGAGTTCTGGTACACGGATTACTATGACCGAACCTGGAACGAAAATCCGTGGGAGCGTCTCGAGAAAGCCATGGGGCTGGACACCACAGGGGAATGGGTTTCGAGGTTCGACATCAGAGCTACCGGTGCTGCTGCTGCTGCTGCTTCTCCTGCTCCTGGTGCAAGCTTCACGGGGTAGTCCTCCTTGAAGCAGCGTTGCCAAACGAACAACATTGATACATATTCAACCAAAGACATTTTCAGAACGAAACACTATTTGACTCGGCGGCATTTGCTTTGGCTGTTTCCTATCCACGCCTATCTTCACATCGCTTGGCCTTGGCCTTTCTTTTTCACATTTTTCTCTCAAAGACTATTCCATTGCTCTTGCGAGAGACCCTTACCACAAAGGAGGACAGGACCCTGTGCCATGTAGGGAGGAGGTTTTCGTGGCCGTGAATGTACCCCCAAATATAGTAGGTCACGTGATCGCAATTGACTACATCTACATGACATGGGAGGGGGCCACCCCGTCTGCAGCAAACAATGGGAGAGTCCGAAGAGATGTGATAGATGCACTTTTGAGAAAAGTATCTACGCTATGCTTGTATCCGTTATTGGTTGTTTTACCGCTGGAGCAGAGACTATGATGGCACGTACTTGTGGGCATTGGACATTGGACGCCTGGATGTTTGTTACGTATCGACACGTTGTTCCAGGAGTCCACGATCTGTCCTCCTGCCGTCCTGCTATATACAGCGATATGGAACCCCTGATAGATCGATCGGGCTATTCCCCCAAAGCATCAACCTGGCTGCTACAAGAGGAAAGGTCCCGGTCATTCAGATCCAGACACGCCCCTTTTTGAGCACGCCCAGCTGCTTGGCCATCCCATATATCTATCTACCTGCCATTTGGAGCTCTGAAAAGGGGGTGTCGTCTACGACGATCCAACTTCTTGTTGGGATTGCTCTCTGCTTATCTCACGGAAGACATCCCTATTGGTACTGTTCTGCCGGTGAGAGGGAACAGGGTCCCCTGGTAACCACTGATCTTGAAACCCGCACGCCCAGGCATTAAAACGATGATCCCGGCTCCCACAGACGCAAAGAAAATGAGGCGTATCGCATTATGCCTCTCCCGCTGCCCCCCAAACCAACCATCTTGGTTCTCCGTCCAATCATGCGTCACACATCGTGAAATAACCAAACACCCCCCACTTGCCGAAGTTGCCGTCTCGCCGTGTGGAGAGGCCATTGTCAAGGTCAAGAGGTGGGCGCCTAATTGCGGCCAGTCCCGCCACTTCAGGGGTGGTGGTGGTGCTGTTTGTATCGAAATACCGCCTGGCGTTCAGATCGGAAGCAACTGCCGAGATGCAAGATTGCCGCGCGCCGCTTGTCAGGTTTGCCGCGCACACTGACTACATGCTCCATATGTCCCGACGGAATGCGCTGTTTCTCTCCCAGCGTGATGTTTTCTCATGCTTTACGTTCCTCTGTGGCTATTTCGTCGGAAGAAATGGTCTTTCTTGCCGAGACAGCCCTTTTGGGTAGATTGTGCGCGGAAAAATAAAGTAAAACATAAAACAAAACTTAGACGGACATTAAAAAACATGAAACCAGAAGAAAAAACGCCCCGCCATTTTGGTCACTCAAGTGATTCTTAATGATGAAAAACGACATCGAAGATTAGTGGCGAATAACCAGTTTGTCCAAAGGCACAATCTAGTACTCAGGGGACGGGTATCTCTCGCGAGCCTTGCGGTACTCCCTGGGGTGCTTGCGCGAAGCTTTGGCTTGTAACGATCTAGTGCACGACATAAAGTGGTTAATTCTGGAGGCTTATCCATAGTTAACCATGAAAAGGGTAGTAAACCAGCTTGTCGCGCATGCAGCTAGATTTGTTTCCAAGCCACTGCAAATGGAGGTCCCGCAGGGCATGGTGTAATCCACGCAGGCAAGAAATCAAGCAAATCCTAGAAGGGAAAAAAAGAGGGAAAAAAAAAAAACTCACGAGACTTTCTTCTGCGTCCACTCTAAATCACTTCTCACCTCGCGCGCGTCACGCATTCCGTCCTGAAACCTCTCTCTTGTCTTGGCAAGACGAGCTTGTGCCTGCTTTTGTAGCTCGACGAGTTCGCGATATTTCGCGTTGAGCTTGCCGGAACTGTTTGAATGGGGTTAATTAGCGTTCTTTCTTTCTTTTTCTTTCAATTCCCACGGTTCAAGTGAGCGGAAAGGTGGGGCCTTTCCGCCTTCCCCCTGCTTTCCCCCCTGCTTTTTCCCCCTTTGTCTTTTTTTCTATTTTCTTGTCTTTGCTTTTTTCTTTTTTTGATCCAGTCTCTATAACTATCGTTGTTTCATGTTCCATGCCAACAACAACAAAGAGGTGTTTGCCATATCCGCCGTCATAAGCTCTGCTGGACCGGCAGACAATGCCCCCCTGAAAAGCTTTCGTTTTTTTCAAAGAAGATGATGGAGGGGGCACACCCCGATCAGAGCAAGACATCATACTCACGTTTGCGCTTGGACCGCCATACTCCGGTCCAGGGGGATGGGATTGAATGAGTTGGCGATGCGTTCTTGCATGTATTCCTGAAAATCAATGCCACTCGCCGAGTGAGTGCTGTCAAAGTCTTGAGAACTTCCGACGTAGCTTGACGACGTGCCGGTGCACCCACTGTTGCTGTAGGATGGAGCGCCAGACGTTGAGCTGACCGAATCGTCACATTCGGGAGGAGACATTGAATAGTGGCTGTACAAGGGGTATTGATTGCCTTTTCCAGGGACAGCCATTGGCATGGAATATGAAACGTCATGGAATGATCCAGACATTATGGCGGGTTTTGTTGTGACGGGAATGTAAGGGATGCTGATATGCCAGACTTTGAGGGTCCTAACGAGTTAAAGTATAACAACAGCTTTTTTTTACTTTTTTCTTTTTATAAAAAGAAAAAGAAAAGAAACCAGGATTGTCGGCTTGTCTGGTGAGAAATGTTTGCGAACAGAAGACGAACAAGTCCTTCCTTGGTCGAGTGCGTTTAATCGCGAGGCAGGTACTTCAGCAACACTTGGCTGGTGTGGAAGGCAGTGTGACCGTATAGCACGCGAGCAGAACGCAGTGCGACTCAGGCGAGTAAAAATGTCTCGCGGCTTGAAGTGAAAAGGGTTGAACAAGTGTCTGTGAAGAAAGAGAAAATCAAAGGCAAAATCAAGGGAAAGGAAAAGGAATGAAATTCTGCTGAACATGATGACCCCTTTTATACCTTTTCTACGACGAACCTCGGTGATTATGCTCCTAGTGAAACAGATCTGACGGCCCATTCATCTAATCGCTATTCTTGTACCCCGCATAGAAATGATATCACGAAACTGCCAGGCAACGACATTGGAGCTAGAAGGACAAAGACGATCCTGGCGGCTTGCATGGGGTGGATCGACGGCTTGACGTGGAGGCGTTGGTGTGTATAATAGGCTTTCCCCATTGTGTAGGCCGAAAGAAAATAGGCACGACAGGGATAGATTGGATCATTTCAGACGGAGGGAGGGTGCGAGTAGAAAACAGCATTGACCAACGATAATACACATGCGCTTGTGGTGTATATTACGTCCATGTTAAGGGTCGTGTAACCTGATCTTGAGTTGAGGACATGCAACCTCCAGCAAGAGAACGCATGCATATGCCGAGTAAAAAAGGGGGGGAGAAGGAAAAAAGAAATGGTAGCCCGTATAATGGACAAGGATGAGCAACGAATCGGAGTTGGTGTACCAAAGACTGAGTAGCCAAGGCAAGGGCAAAGGAGTACACGAAAAAAAGTGCTTCACTCATCATGACGACTAGTAGACCAGCCCAGGGTGGGAACTTGGAAGGCTTCGGCCCACCAAGGCCATTAAAAATGGCTGGTGATGCGAAAAGAGGCCGTTTCTCCTGCTTTTCGTCTTCTTCTTTTGCTTTGTCGAGCACCCGGCTCAACGGAGATTTCGTTGTGCCAGTAGTTGAGGCTCCGGACAACAACTCTATGGGAGTCGCGCTGCCAAAAGCCTGAGGTGCTGGTGCTCGATAAGTGTGGCCGTAGAAAGGAGTTCAGATAGTGGTGGAACAGCTAAAAGGATAATTACAGGCCACGGAGGCGACATCAAATGGGAAGCCACGCCACAGTCCTGGATCTCGACGGAAGAGAAGCCCGACATAAACTGGTAGAGAGTGTATAAGCTATAAGCTACTACTGCCCAGAAAGGCACAGGCTCGAGCCAGACATGTAAAGGTGGAGGCGTGCGAAGAGAGTGGTGTGAAGTCTGAACAGCCTGGACTCTGGAGTGCCATGGCAGACCAGACTCCTGAGGAGCCGGCATTGATCAAGCAAGCACCGCCGTACCTTGGAAAGCATGTCCGTTGGGATAATGAATAATTGACGGGAATGATGGATGTATTGTCGCACCGTCGAATAGGCGCGGTCAGGCTAGCATTAGGCGAAAGCAGAACTGGAACCCGGTGCATAACATTCGATGTAGAGTGGCCACGGGCGATTAGCTTCCCGACCATGGCTCGCGCCCGGTCTGGCAGCTCGACAAATGATGGCATGGCAGTCAGGAGTCAGTACTCTGTGATCCACGTCAGTGTGCGGCGACGCATCAAGGACAAGGTGGTCTCGAGGCCGGGGGGCGGGGGGGCAAAGCTGAAGAGACTCGAGACTCGAGACTCGAGAGGGATGGAATGGGATGCTCAGGCAGATATGCATAAAGTACCCAGACACCTTGAAGCAGATTGAACAGGGACGAATGCGCCCTGGCTGTGGGTTCTGACGATGCGTTGTCAAGATGACGACCACAGAATGCTCCGAAGGGCAGCAACGCAGTACTGCGCCTGTGTGCCACGCCAAGATTCAATTTTCAATGACGGACGGCCCGGCGTCTGGACTCTGGTAGTTGACGGCCGACGGCTCCTTCCTCGATTGGCAACACCACGATGACGACTGGGCTGGGCTCACTCACTGGAGCTCTTCTCCGCCAGCCATGGATGACCAGACGGGACATGGCTCTGGGATCATGGATGCGCACCTTCCGTGCCCTCCTGTGCTCCTCGGCGCCCCTTGTTGGGCATCTTGGCATGCAGTGTGCATGTACAAATGTATGTGCGTGTGCACTCCGGGAGTCCAGACATCATCGATCAGGATTCGGTGCCAACATTGGAGTGGTATCGATAATCGCGCCATGTGTGCCGCGCCTTCTAGCTTCTAGCTCTGTCCTCGGACTTGGTCGGATCGACAGGTTTTGTGCATTCATTGGCTCGAGACTCGGGAATGCTAAATTGTTGCGGAAGCCGACAATGAGCTAAATAAACCTGCCACTTCTCGCATGGCTGATTGGCGGAATCTGGGCGTGTTCATTTTTGTCATCTGAACCCGACCCCCCCCCCCCCCCTTCCCCTCCTTCCCCGGGCCCAGGAGTCCACGGTCCCACCATCGCATCGCGGCAAGACGAAAAAAAGGGAAGAGTTGAGTAAGAAAGCGACCATGGCTCTCTCACTTCTCGACTTTGGCTTTGGGAGAAACGGTTCATCCAATATTAACGTCAAAGATCCAAGAACTGCCTTGTGCACCGTCTGGACTCTGAACAATTTCAGCCGGAGAAGAACATGTTGGACAAGTTTGGCTGAGGAAATGGACGCCTGAGGGGTGCATAAGTGGTTGACATACACACACAAGCACATCCATACTTTATGTACATATGTCATATGTTCATACTTGTGTATTATCAACACGAATTGCTTTCGCTGCCCAACGAATCCACTTCACTTTAGTGATTCCCTCAATACTACTGTACTTACTTATCAATATGCATCTAGCCAGCCTTACTGCCCCGGCTCCCACAGCAGTGGCAAATATCGTATCGTATCGTACTTAGCAACCGAGTACGGACAAGTGAGCTGCCATGGCCAAGGACAGTCTCCGATGACCGTTCAAGCCGGCTCACGTGTTCCTCACCAGGCCTTTTTCTTGGAGCTAGACTTTGCCCTGCAGCTCGGTCCGCCGTGCCGAGATACTGAGCCGTGAGCCGTGGACAGTGAGGATACGAAAAGTCTGCTCGGCACATGGCACAGGAACAAGGTATTGGAATTTTGATTTGGGGGTCATGTCCGGCGGGACAACGCAGCGACAGGGTTCGTTGAAGCTCAGAGCGCCATCTCAGTCCTTCACGGCTCACCAGTAACCACAATCAACTTGCAGTGCATGCGCGCACACCCTCTTTTTTCGTCTTGCGGCACAGCTCGTGCGTGGGAGAAAGATGTCTTGCAAGGGAGTCGATGATAAAGCGATATCATATGGGGCAATGATTGTCAAGAAGTCAGTCGAAAGAAGGGGAGAAAAAAGAGGGGGAAAAAATAAGACGAAAAAGAAAAAGAAATCCTGTCAACTCAGCCCGACGACAACCGGGCTGAAATGGCAGCAGCCGAGAATTCCGACTACGCAACGTCTAAAATCGTACTGGTGACGCTGGCTTACCGCTACTTGGATTCATCCTTGAGCCAGCCAGCCAGCCAGCCCTGCAAAGTTCAGGCCAGTTCAGGCCGAGCAGCAGAGAAGAGTGGCTGCCTGTCTGTTGCGCTCACCTCTGTGTACATAAATATGTACATACATATGCAAGTGCCTTATATACATAGTGTAGATTCCCATGTACAAATAGCTGGTCATGCTGCGCACAGAACCATGGAAGTCTTCAACGCCTGCATCTAGCCAGATGCCGATTAACGAGACGTATACATACATCAAGTGCACACACACACACACACACACACACACACACACACACACACACATACGAATCTCGGCTGCTGTGCCTGCCACAGTTATCGTCGTTTCGACACGACAGCCTGCACGCCATTTCTGCAGTCATCCGTGCATGGAGCTTCGCACGCGGACACCCTCCACGAGCACGAAGAAACAGGAACACCATGCGTGCTAGTATACCGAGAATGCTAAAAAAAAAACATCATGAAAAAATAAGGCAGAAAAAGGAAAAAACTCCTACAGAAAAGCTTTCTCTGCTGCCTGTTTCTTCACACGGATGGTAAGATGTATGTAAGAGCATCTGGCTTTGGTGGTGGTCAGCAAAGTTGGCGAGCATATGCGCTTACAAATGCCGAGAGGGGCGCGAAAAAAAAAAAAAAAAAAAAAAAAAAAAAAAAAAACCAAGAAAGAAAGAAAGACAGAAAAAGGTGCCCGGAAAAGCACACAAGGTGTTGGGATTGAATTAAAGGGGCATAGTTTTTCACATGAAATCCAAAACGTCTATAGACCAGAGGTTCGATTTTCTCAGCTATTGACCTCTGCAGTGTTCGCTTTTGATTCTTTTCCCGTGCATGTGAACGCCTGTCGTGCAAATCCAGACGACCCGCAATGGACAGTATAGTAAACTAAAAAAACAAAATAAGGTCGTGGCAATTGGGGTTTTTTGTGTATATATATTTTTTTGGGGATGAGCATCAATGTACATGGCAAACAAGAGTCGATAAAAGCCCCACGACGTGACATGACTGGACTGGTGATTACTTGTTTGCCTCAGCGTCATCACCCGCAGAGCTTCAGAAATCCCCATATCCCAAGGCCGCTCAGAACCGGGATAGTCAGGTTATCATCCCATCCAAAAATATCGACAACTTCACTTGCCGAGGCCACGAACCCGTTCCACACACTCAGAATGGTGAGAGCCAGAGTGCCCGATACCGTGACCGCGGTTTGCGACACACCCAGCCCCAAGGCAGCATGTCTGACGGCCAAGGGCAAGGACAGCGTCAGCGTGCCCTGGAACATAAACTCCTCGTCGCCGGGCATGGGTCCAAAGGTAGGGACCAGCCACCCGTACCAGAAGAAGGAGGTCGCCACACCGACCAGAAAGGCCGCCAGCGAGCCGGCGAGGGACTTGCCGCGACGGAGTCGGGGCGTGTATCGGCCCCAGAGGCGACCGAACGTGCTGGCAGCGGTGTCGCACCAGCTCAGGAGGAGGACACTCATGGCGCTGACGTCCTTGGGCAGGAAAAACAAGACAGCCCATGCACCGAGGAGGTAGAAAATGACGCCGTTGTAGCCAGAATACTCGCTCTCGCGCATCAGGGCGCCCAGAAGGCGCACGTAGAGCCTATTGACGGAGCTGTATCGATGGCGCAAGAAGTCTGTCAGGGCAATGGGGATGAGGGCGGCCATGAGGTATGGCGGGACGGAATCGGTGCGCGTGCCCGTCATGTAGAGCCATACGACGAAGAAGCCGATGGAAACGTGGAGGACCTTGCGCGGAACCTCGTGCTTGTGCACAAAGGTTCGCCAGTGTCGATGGATGGGGATGAGGCCCAATGGGCTGGGGCTTCGGCTGAAGTCACGCCATGACCAGCCAGAAGAGAGTTGGGGGGGAGCAAGATGGCCGTTTTCCGCGGCAGCTTTGCCATTTGTGTTGGTGGATTCTTTATCGGTAGAGGTTGCTTGTTTGGACGTGAGGGTATTCGGCATCAGGTTCGTGTTGCTGCTGGACGTCAAGCGAGCAAGCGTCGCAGAATCAATGGGCGATCTGCTTCTTGTTCGAGACCTTCGGGCCGATCCCGGAGCGTCATCGTCGACATCATCGACGTCGTCGCCGTCCAGCGCATTTTCTTCTTCTCCTTCTTCTCCTTGTTCCTCTGCTAGAGAGTGCTGCGACAGCGCCATCTTCCTCCGTGCTGCGGAGCGCGTCGTCGGCGCTGCATATTCGACACCATGCTCCGAGGGCGTAGGGCTCGGTGATATAACGCGGGGTGTCTCGGGAACGGCGGCCGACTTGCGACGCAGAGACATGGTGAATGATACGGGCGGTAGCGCAGAACAGCAAAGAACTCCAACGAGAAGGCGATGGAGAGATGCAAACGTAGATGGCCACAGAGTCTGACGCTCACGCGTCGCAAAGGGCGATGTGGACGCGGGGTCAAGATGAGAATCAAAGTATTTGTCTCGGCGCGAGCGGCGCGCCGAAGAGGGGATCTGCCAGTCGTCGCTTAAATCGAGGGCAGCAAAAAACGGTCTATACAGGGTCGAGAGGCTCGGTGTTGCAAAGGCCGCCGGCTCTATCGGATCCAGGATGAAGACGTTTGGAGATGCAGCAGAGGTGATGGCCCCCACCGCATGACGCAATAAACAAAGAGGGCTTCCAAGTACGGCGGCTGCGTGTGCAGCACGGCGCGCGCATGAAGGGCGTTTGGGAGTCGGGACCAAATTCGAGGGGTGATTATCACATATGTTTTTTTTTCTTCCCTTTTTTTCCCCCTCCGAAATGGCCGGCTGTGAGATACGTATGTCGGGTTTTGGGCTTGGGGAGGGTGGCACACCAGATTTCTTTTTTCTCTTTTTCTTTTTTCGTCCTTTTTTGCGTGTCCAGCTGAGAAAAAGCGGGTTTGCAAACGGACCGGGCTGCTGTGGAACGGGAATTTCTGCCGACTTGTGGTTGGGCGGTGGAGGAGGCCGAGGCCCGCTGGGTGCGGTAAAGAGACCAGTGAAGAGTGAAGACCAGCATATGTCTCCGAGGCTCGACCCACAGTACCCACTCCTTGGCATCTCACGTGCTGATAAGATCCGACCGTTGGCGATAGCGTCAACTTTTTGTTTCTGCAGCGCGGCCTGCCGTGTTCAACACTGTCATTTTTTGAAGCATCATGGCGCCTGGAAAGGTTGCCCCCAAGAAGAGCGCCCGAGCTTGGGATGCTCTTCGTCCTGCTCTTCCACAATGGATCTTGGACGCTGTTCAGTCTCTTGGGTTCTCGCAGATGACGCCTGTGCAGGCCGCCACCATGCCGCATTTCATGGGCAACAAGGATGTGGTTGTCGAAGTGAGTTTTTTCTCTCTCTCTTTTTGTCTTTTTTCTTATTCTTCTCTTGTCATTCAATGAGTTCCTTTGCTACAATTTCTAAATTATACATTTATTCTTCTAGGCTGTCACGGGTAGTGGTAAAACCATGGCTTTTTTGCTACCCATCGTGCAACGTATCTTGCGCCTCGAAGAGCCTACCAAGAAACATCATGTCGCCGCCATCATCGTTTCGCCCACGAGGGAGCTCGCTGCCCAAATACACACCGTCCTCATGTCACTCCTAGCATTCCACGCACCTTCGGCCGAGATAATTCCATATCTAACGGATGATGAGAAAAGACCGTCCACTGCCGCACCCGTCATTGTGCCGCAACTCCTAGTTGGTGGCACGACTACGTCGGCTCAAGACCTCCAGTTCTTCATGCGCCACAGCCCCAATGTCTTGATATCCTCTCCTGGGAGGCTAGTTGAGCTACTGTCGTCGCCGCAAGTGCACTGTCCGCAGTCGTCATTCGAGATGCTGGTCCTAGACGAGGCAGACCGGCTTTTGGATCTGGGCTTCAAACAAGATCTACAGGGCATCATTGCGCAATTGCCAAAACAAAGACGTACTGGTCTGTTCAGTGCCAGCGTCAGCGAGGCCGTCTCCGAAATTATCCGCGTGGGCCTGCGGAATCCTGTCAAGATCGAGGTCCGGGTCAAGATGAAGGATGGCGGCATCTTGGAAGATCGGAAGACGCCAGCGAGTCTTAAAATGGCCTACATTGTAAAACCGGCTACACAGAAACTACCGGCGTTGGCGCAATTGCTCGAAAAGCTACCAGTCACCCCTCAGCGCACGATTGTATTTCTGTCTACATGTGCGGCAGTGGATTACTTCCAGCACGTGCTGCCCGGTCTGCTACCCGCAGGCTTTTCGTTCGTCCCGCTACACGGCAAGCATCCTGCCAAGGTGCGAGAAAAGAACTTTGCAAAGTTCCTGGGCTCCGTGTCGCCAACGGTGCTGGTCACGACAGATCTGGCCGCGCGGGGGCTCGATATCCCACAGGTCGATCTGGTAGTGCAGGTGGATGCGCCGTCAGACCCCAAGGTCTTTATTCATCGCAGCGGCAGAGCCGGCCGAGCGGGCAGAAAAGGGCTGGCGGTGTTGATGCTTCACCCTGGTCGCGAAGAGGACTACGTGCGGTTTTTGGAAATTCGCAAAACGCCCATCACACCCCTGCAAAAGCCACAAATCAGCGTCTCGGAAGAAGCTGCGGCGGCTGTCACAGACAAGATGCGCAAATTGGCAAAGACGGACCGCGCCATCTACGACAAAGCCCAAAAGGCCTTTGTGAGCTGGGTGCGCAGCTACGGCGCCCACCAAGCAGCCTCCATCTTCCGCGTCGCCGACCTCGACTGGACCGATCTGGGCCACGCATGGGGCCTCCTGCGCATGCCTCGCATGCCGGAGCTTAAAACGTGGAAGGGCGACAAGACGCTGGGTGTAGTAGACATGGACTGGGACACATTTGCATACAAGGACAAGGTACGGGAAAAGGCGCGGCTGGAGGCTCTCGAGGCGGAGCGCAACGGTGAGGTCGATGAGAAGAGAAAGGCGGACAAGTCACGGAAGCGCAAGAACGAGGCATGGAGCAACCGACACGGACAGGACGAGCAGCGTGTGGAAAGGCGCGAGAAGAGGCACAAGAAGAAAGAGGCGGAAAGAAATGCCAGCATGACTGAGGAGCAGCGGCTGGAGAAGGAGAAGCTGGACGAGCTGATTCGGCAGGTGAGGGAGCAGAATCTGGCCAAAGCCAAGGCCGCCTCGGCGGGAAAAGACGACGAGTTTGAAGGCTTTGATGACTAGACTTCTTTGGGGTTCCTTTTTTTTTTCTCATCTTTTTTCTTCTTCTGTTCCCGATGGAATGCAATACAATAATACCCCCTTTTTTTTGCCACATGGAACCTGGATTGTACGTCTTCTTCCACCACCAATACCTACCTGCTTTACATACATACATACCTTCAATACCGCATGCAATACTCCATAGAACCCAGCATAAAGTCTCGACCAAAACTCCCTCCCCTCATGTACATCCCCCCCCTTATACAGCAACGAAACCAATGCGGAAGTCCCATCCACCATCCGCCGCCTTTGCCTCTTGTGCTGCTCCCTTCTTCCCACTTACGATTGCCGTTGCGATTGTCATTCCACTCCATTCCATGCCTTCAGCTTTCCACTTCCCCGCCTCCCCCCATCCAATAGCCCCCCCAATAGCCCCCTCCCGGCCCTCGTCGCCGTCCCACGCCGCGCCACCAAAAACGCCCCCGACAGGAAGCTGAGCCAAATGCGAAAATCGCAGAATCAAGCCACAGAATGGCCGCCGAGATAAGCAATCAGAAGCGCGATGAGACTATTTTTTTCTCTGCCTCTTTTTTTTTTCTTTTCTCATTAAATTTATTTATTGTTCGGTGAGAAGGCGTTTATGACTCATGGACTACACGTGCAGT
>SRPT01000886.1:0-12792 GCA_018360205.1 Claviceps digitariae
GCTTCGATACGACACTGCTTATTCTTTCTTTCTTCTTTCTATCCATGTTCTTCTTTTTTTATGTGCGCTCTTCTTTCTGTGTTTTTTTTTTTTTTTTTTTTTTTAACTAAGAGCGATCTCAATCAAATCTTTTAACGACCTTGGATCTTTTCTGGCCTTCTTTTCCCATGATGCATCGTGTGACGAGTTTGCAAGCCTGACTTGGCACGTGTCGACGCCCATGTTGGTAGGATTGCGCAGGGGGTTGGCCGTCGCCCCCGACTCTCCCCACTTGGCGTTGACACCTGTGCGCTCGCTGGTGGGGCATCGACCAAACGGGAAGCCGTCAAGCGTGAAGCTCGCACGATGCATATCGTCTCCAATCGCCGGAAGGACGGGATTCGTAAATTTGATTGGTTTTCATTGGGTTTTTTTCCGTGTCCTTCTGACTAGCACAATTTCACGAAACTCACATGCTCTTCTGAGCCTTCTCCGTGTCTGGCAACAACGCCCAGTTCAGAGTCGCGCCGGATAGAGAGACACCCCAGCTCTCTGTGATGGTAGTTCGGGCTCCTCCTCTGCGGCAACTTTTTGGTGTCAAAACACCTGGTTGGTTCCCTTTCTTGCCGTCGTCATGGTTATCAGTGCCGTGAACGAGGCAGTCCGTGAGCTGGAGACATTTCGGTTTGTCTTACTCCACTCCAAAGTTTCACGATTTATCATTTTTGCATTCTCGACAACCTTGGGAAAAGAGAAAAAAAAATAAGAAAAAAGGAAAATGAAAAGCTAAAAAAAAGGGGAGGGGAGGGAAGGTGCGGGCAAGAAGACAAAAACCCAAAAGGGCAAAGAGAAAAAAAACGAAAACAAAGAACAAGAAAAAATATTCGATTGTCTTTGCTAACCTACGTTGTTTCATCTGCAGGTACGACTCGTCCTTGACCAATATCGTATTCTCCGATGGAAACGATACCGCCGTCTTCCCATCCGAGGTCACTCCAGATCCTGCCTTGACTGCCTTTGCGCAGCTTGGTGTTTTGCGTTTGAACTGCTGTCGAGCCCTGATTTCGCTCTTCGATAACAAGCACCAATACATTGTCTCGGAGGCAACTCCGTCAACGCCTCTATCCGGGGGGATTTGTGCGGCGCAGCAACCGGTCGGTCGAGATGGATATGGTGACCGGCTGCTCATCTGGGGCACATCCCTTCCCAGGGCGTCGAGCATTTGCGAATACGTGCTTTTATCATCATCGTCATCATCGAGTAACGACATTCGAGACGCCGATACAGAAGCTGATACTCCCTTGTTTAGTCAAGAAAACAACAACAACAACAACAACAACAATACTAGCCCAGGTGATCTGCCGGTAACCATTGTGGGCGATCTGACAGATCACCCAGCAAAAGGATGCGCCCACATCGTCTGTCCCTCATGGCCTGACTACCGATTCTACGCCGGAGTGCCTCTTCGCACGCCACGCGGCATCGATATCGGCGTGTTCTGCGTTTTTGACACTGAGGCTCGTGGGGACTGCGATCCAAACACTGTGCCCATCATGCGGGACCTTTCCCGGACAATCATGGGCTACTTGGAGACGCGGCGATTTCGGGATGGGCAGCGGAGGGCAGACCGTATGGTTCGTGGTGTCGGGAGCTTTGTGCAGGGCAAATCAACCACTTCGGGCTGGGAGCCTGCGCCAACGAGGGCAGAGACCAGGATGGCGGAGGAACAAACCACACTAGACTCGTCGCAGGCTGCAGAAGTCTTGAAGCCGGAGGATGGTGATGCAATACATGACGGTAAGCCATTTTTTTTCTTCGTCTTTTTGTGTCGATCTGCTCTTGGTTACCGATGGACCAGGATGCCGGTATTATCCGGCTACACACGGCAGGAGTGGTTTCATTTACCTCGCTTTGTTGTCATTCACCATTGCACTAGTAGACATTGCCATTCGTCGTCAAACGCGAGCCTTGCTAATAGTGGAATTCTTGCTCCAGACTCAAAACCTCGACTATCAAGCGTGCATGTCGACGAAAGCGTTCATGTGAATGACGGCTCGAGACAGTCCGTAGAGCACATCTTCTCGAAAGCTGCTAAAATTATTCGAGAATCAATCGAGGCTGATGGTTTACTGTTCCTGGACGCTGGCATATCGTCATTCGGTGGACTTGCGACAGCTACCGGCATTCTAGATGTGCCAGGTGTCGACCGTTACTCCTCGGCTACAAGCATGATTTACGCGCCAGGCGACACGAGCAACAGGCCCTGCTGCAAAGTGCTGGGGTTCTCCACGTCCTCGAACTCGAGTATCGATGGCCAGAGGCAAAACGAGGACCAAAGCTACAATAGCCTCCCCCAAAAGCTATTGCGCGAGTTGCTGACTCAATTTCCACGAGGCTCTATTCTCAGCTTGACTCAGGATAAAGTGCGCAAGGAAACAAGCGAGGTCGCTTCCAATGTGACAACTCGATATCTACAACGATCGCATGTGCCTCAAAAAAGGTTTGAACACCCCCAGGAAGCCGGGCATGATCGCTCTCGTAGCGTTGGTGAAGGAGGGTATAGTGTAGAGGCTGCGCTCAAAGAGCTACTGCCCGGTGCCTCAAATGTAGCTTTCTTCCCCCTCTGGGACACGCAGAAGCGGCGATGGTACGCGGGCGGCTTCGCATGGACGAAAAAAAGCTCTCGAGTTCTATCCATCGAAGGCGAGCTCAGCTATCTTTTGGCGTTCGGCACTGTCATCATGGCCGACGTGTTTCGAACAGACGCAAAGGCAGTCGAGCGATCTAAAATGGATGTGCTCAGCTCCATATCCCACGAGCTTCGTTCCCCGCTGCACGGAATCATTCTGGGCGCAGAGCTGTTTCATGATACAGCATTGGATGCATTTCAAGGCGATCTGCTACACTCTATGGAAACATGTAGTCGAACCCTGCTTGACACCGTTGACCACCTGTTGGATTGGAGTGGGGTCAACAACTTTCTATCCCCAGCAGCCGTTCCTGAGAACAATGATGATGTAGAAGAGCGAGGGTTGAGGAGGAGAGGAAAAGCGGCTTCCATCGAGTCTGGCATGATGCGGATCGTCTCGCGCGTCAAGGTTGACTTGATTGTGGAAGAGGTCGTCGAGAGCGTCTACGCCGGCCGTATTTTCCAACTACGGAGTCTTGGATCGAATAGCAGCGGACATCATGGTCAAAGCCAAAACTCCAGCGCCGGTGCCGGTGCCGACTCTGTGCCACATGGCCAACACGCTGAGCTTGTCGCCGACAGCTCATTGACGCAGAAAGACTCGGATATAGCGACCGTCTGTGTCGACATTCAGCCAAACACTCCGTGGGCATTCTACACTCAACCTGGCGCACTGCGTCGCGTGGTGATGAATCTGGTGAGCAACTCACTGAAGTTTACTACCAAGGGTTTTGTCAAGGTTTCATTGGATCAGCCTCAGCTGGATGCTGGTGGCAAAGATCCCAATCAAACATATGTGAGGTTGACGGTGACTGACTCTGGCTGTGGTATTGGCAAATCATACCTCGAGAACGATGTCTTTACTCCATTTATACAAGAAGATTCCCTGAAGCCGGGCATGGGCCTGGGGCTTAGTTTTGTGGAGAGAATTGTCACAGCACTCAAGGGAACCATTTCGATAGACAGCATTGTCGACAAGGGGACCGTTATCTCGGTCGTGCTGCCGCTGCCCGCTGTGATACCCGATATTGCGTCTCCCGTCGGGGCGCCGATGCCGACGGACGAATTCGAAGCCCAGAGAAACGACCTACGCGGCCTCCGCGTCCTGCTCGTCGGCTTCCGCGAGACGCCGTCTGTTGAGAGTGATGACGGGGTACTAGGAACAAACGTGGTGGAAAGGGATGCCATTGCCAGCATCTGCAGAGACTGGCTGCAAATGCAGGTGGTTGATCCTTCTGAAAGCAATGATCTCGTCCCTGATCTACTTTTATGCGACGAGTCTTACCTGCAGTCGAGTGCACACAATACATCACAACACAATGCTTCCTCGCCACCGGCGGTGGTCATTTGTAGGAATGCCATCTCGGCGCGTAGACTTACTGGAAACAACGCGTTTAAACGTCAGCCTAACAAGCAACTGTGGGAATTTAGCGCTCAACCGTAAGTCGAACAGATTGTGGTGCAATTCCCCCCCCCCTTGTCCGTTAAAAAAAATGAATGACCGCTAACAAGACGAAAAAAAAAAAATGGACATAACGAAAATAGAGTTGGACCCCGTAAGCTGGCCAAAGTCCTGGCACTCACATTCAAGCGGTGGACAACTCATCAAGCTACATTGCACCCCTTGTCGTCAATAGTCCAGACTCCAGAGGACGAGGATGGGCCACCGCAGCTGGGCGGCTCAATCAGTGACGTGTGTCAGTTAAATCGTCACGGCGATGGAACCCCGGACTCCCCTTTGAGCACCAGCACGATCCAAGAACTCTCGCTACCTGAACGGATTCGACGGTCAACGCCTCTTGTGCCAGTCACCTGTGCTGCTGACCAGTCCAACATTTGTGACAGCACAACAGAGCCTGGAACCAGCTTCTTACTCGTCGACGACAACCCCATCAACCTCAAGATTCTCACCACGTACATGAAGAAACTCAAACTGCCCTATCGAACTGCCACCAACGGACAGCAGGCTGTAGATGTTTTTGGCCAAGATTTGGGTATGTACAAGTGCGTGTTTATGGATATATCCATGCCGGTCATGGATGGGTTCGAAGCGACCCGGCACATTCGAGCCATTGAGATGGAAAGTGGCCTGCACAGGTGCACCATCTTTGCTCTGACCGGGCTGGCCTCGGCAGATGCGCAGCAGGAGGCATTCACGAGCGGGATCGACCTCTTTCTGACAAAGCCTGTCAAACTGGCCGAATTGAGCCAGATTCTCTCGGCACAAGATTTGACATGATTTTCTACTTAGGCAATGTGTCTTGTCTGTCTATTTGTGGTGGCCAAAAGGGGCACCTCGCCAAAAGCATCCTCTGCAAATTACAACTCGGGCATCCCCCCAGGAATGAAGCATGAATGAGCAAAGTGCTTTTTTTGCCGATATGACGTGACGAAATGATTCCACGCTATGGACTGGATCAGTTTTTATTTTCTTTCTATTTTGGCTTGCATTTTGAGGGATATGTTTTGCGCACATTAGCGGATGGGGGTGCGCAGAAAGGAAAGGGGGCAGACAAGGGCTCTGAATACTATTTCTTGACGGACACATGTACAGCAATGGTGCAGAAGGATGGGCTGCAAGATGGTGAAGGGGGGGCCATCATACACTGGACTTTGAAAGATTTGGTTCTTTATTTTCGGCTTTCTGGGTGTTCCATGGAGTTGACATGAGAAAACATTCAAACCAAATAACCTTGTCCGCGATCAGCGTGTCCCATACACTGGCTTTTGTAGCCGACTCGATGACATGCTTTGGACCCAGCGTGGCCCTGCCAAACACGTCGTGCAGTACGTACGCCACTCACTAGTCATGTATGCTTTATGCAGCCTTGCAACGTGCGTCTATAACCCATCCATACCAAATCACGACACGTCTCTAGCATTTAAATGAGGCCCCCTTTCCCGCTTCACCCCTTTCCTCATTCTCCCTATTCTACAGTTCACTACCTACCAAGACATCTAATCACATCCGCTACGTGTTTGATATTCAGGTGGCGCGGTGGCAAAGCAGGAACACTGATGTACACATGTGGTACCTTGGGAACAGCATTTCCAAACAGGGTGATGGCTTGCGAGTTTTGGACAATGCTTGGGGGGGGGGGAGAGGGGGGGCCTGAGTAGAGTAGGGGCGGGAGGGCGGGAGGGAAGGATCAGGTCGAGATGGTGGGGGGGTGGTTTTCGTTGTTATTCATTTGGTGTGCGTGATCTTGCTGTGTCGGGATCGTGTACCGCTTCTGGGAGCTAGCGGGGTTGAGAACTTGAAGGGGGGGAGGCGAGATGGGAAGATAACGAAGATTAGGAAGGACGAGAAGATCAATGACATTAGGAAGATCATGGAGATCAATGAGATTAGGAAGATCATGAAGATCAGAAGTACCAGGATGACTAGAAGACCAGGAAGATCAAAAAGACCAGGATAGACTAGAAAGACCAGGTTGAATCGGACTTGCATGGCAGAAATGGAAACACGCGCAGCTGAGAGGGGGTCCATTCGTTGTTGATCTAGAGCTTGGCGTGGGTGCGGAGATTTGCGCTTATGTGATTTTCCATTTCCCATGCCATTTGGTGTGGTGTGTAGTTGATGAGCCGCAAGGGGGCACTTCTTCATTTGGTCTTGTAGTCAAGCCATGAAAGCGGCACTTGCGTGAGAGGCGATTCTATATTTATGTAATAAATATTTATCTATTCATTTCTTTTCATCATGGCTTTATGCAGAACCAATTATTTATGAGACTATCCCGTCTACAATGTACCCTGTTTGAATCAAAAAGGCGGGTTGGGAATATACTGTTGGTCTTTTGACGCCGACAAGACAATACCTGCGTACTAACCCACGCTTCTCTAATTACTCAAGTTGCTGAGCCTTAAGCTGTTATATAAGTGTGGGTAAGTAGGAACGGAGGTGTTTCCTTGTCGGCATCAAAGAGATGTACAGATAAATATTTGGGTTCTTTATATATATATATATATACTTTTTCTGGGGCGGCTTCTCCATCGTTACTCCATCCGGTCTGGTCGCTACACCTTGGAGCGTTTGTCTCGGGCCCGAGTATGTATGTATCTGCCCGACAAAGAAAGGTCAATGTAGTATCTCATCCGCTGCGTTCTGCTGCCGCCTTCTCGGACATACATGGACGTCGACTATTTTTCCAAATGACCCTCTGCCCGTTGATAGTCCGTTCATAGTGTTTAAGAAAAGCATTCTGGTGTACTGTTTCCTTGACGCCAATAGCTACCTCCAATCCAGCTTCTAAAACAACCAAGCAGAAGACAGTACCTTTTAATAAGTGACTGGAAGAAATATAGATGGGTATGAGACTCTCAACATCAAAGACATGATACAAGCAGTGCGCTTGCTGGATTTGGACAGCGCCCCGTGGGAAATTTACATGCCCGGCGAGTCAAGCGCCAAACGTTCGTAACAAGCGTCCCTTAAGATGCCTTTACGAAAAATGCTCTTCGTAAGCCCATCATCATACCACCTCTTCAGCACGTTCATCACCTACCATCATGATACTCGTTTGGATTCACAAGCCCAAGAAACCATGCCTATTCAAGTTGTATGAACCGAAGCAGATCTCGACGACTCAAGACCAGAAAGGAAACTAGAGGCCCCCTCCCCCCCCCTCACCGGCTCTCCGACCGAAACTCCAAGAGATGCCCCCGGAAAAAACATCACGAATGTGCCGTGCCGTACCTCGGCGGCAAATGACGTTGCAAACAAAACTGCCGAATCCAGTCAAGACCAGGGGAGGTCTTGGATTTGCATCCTCGGAACCACGGCACTGGAATTTTTAATCAAACTTGGCGTCATGTCTCAACGTTGCACCAGCGGCTGGCACATGGATGTGCTTTTGCCCTGCGGCAGGGCAGGAGTTGCGAATTTTGCGGGGGAGAATTCGCTCCGCACGTGTTTCCTTGTGACGCATCTCGTGACGTCAAGTGTCTTTCATGTCGGGAGTCAAAACGTTTGTTCAACATAGGGCAAGACAAGACAGGGTAGGGCAGGGCAGGGCAGGGCAAGGCAAGGCAAGACACACACACACACAAAAAAGGATATCCATTTCAGAAAGGATACCCATTCTATAAAGGTAAATGTCTGCATAGATACCGAATTCCGCCACGGGAAAAAGAATGGCTCATGGGGAGCTCTCATCGCGAGTAAGACATGGTGATGATAATGATGACGTTGATGATACTGTAGCCCTTCTGGGTGATTTGTAAACAATTCGAAAAAAAAAAAAAACATCAAGCATCGAAAAAAGGGAAAAAAAAAAAAAAAAAGAGGTCAATGGTTTTTTCCCCAAGGTCTCGGATGGCTGGGAAATTAGCTCTGAAATTCCCCTTACCAAAACGTGATGTCACGTCATGCCATGCCATGCCATGCCATAGCCATGTCCTGTTATCTTGCCACTCGGATTGCAATCCCATTACACGGCACAACAAACGTGTTTTACATGCACCGCACCGCATTGCATATGTACAATCTCTGTTTCCATGTGTCCCCTGTCACGAAAAATGTATACTCGCCCCTCCCCCTGGCCTATAGTCCCAACAGCCGCATTTTCCCTCCTCCCCCGGTCCCTCATCACGGAGCACCAACAACGAGGCACAATCTCGATGGGATTGTCGATCCCGAATGGCCTTGAGCCGGTCCTCGGATGGGCCCCGGTTCAGGAGCTGAGCCAGCCGGGCCGTCATCTCCACTTTTAGAACCTGGACGGGGGGGGAGGGGGGGAGGGAAGACATTGGCAGGGGTCTTTTTTCCCGTTGGAGATGGGCTCGGACGAAGGATTCGGATCCGAGCGAGTTTTTAATTGTTGTTTGACACGGTCTGTGGGGCGGCTTGCCGTGCCGGACTAGCATGGGTTAGGGTTAGAGGGGCGTGGGAGAAAGGATGGGAATTGAGGAGTGGCAGTGCAAAGATGGAAGTCTGTGTTTGTGGGTTTAAGATGAATTATCGGAGGACGAGAAAAAGAAAAGGGGGAAGATTTGAAAAGAACATCACGGGCCTTTTGTCCATGGTGTTTGAGGTTATGGCTGAATGAATGCAAATGGCCAAGGGGCACGATCCGTTGGAAGGAAGGAGCTTTCCATGGTTTGCTAACGACCCAGAGATTCCAAATGAAAAGTAGAGGTATATATATGTACGTGAATTAAAAAGTGAAACAAACGTATCAAGTATAGTACATGAGTGTGAAAAATCCGCCCGTTTTTTGCGCAATAATAACCATGAGAATTTCAAGCATAAAAAAAATCACAATGCCACAACACCGTCGATGTTCTCGTCAATTCTTTGTCCACAGAGGAAAACATAAACCCTTCAGGTCAAAACAAACCCCAGGTCACTCTCAGCCCGCATCCATAACTGCTGCGTCTGTTGATTCATGGTAGTCATGAGGGCCAGACGGTCCCGTAGAAACTTGTTGCCGCACACGAGCCGGTCCAGCCACTCGGCTGTCTTTTCCAAAATGGCCGACTTGCTCATATCGCGCGTGCCCAGGCCCGGCACTAGGTCAGTGAGATCGCTGAAACCATTCTTCAGCATGGCGCGACGGCGCTGCTCTTGCTGGATGTGGTTTCTTCGTCGTTGCTCGACAGATTGCTTGCCACGGCGGGGTCGGACAAAGGCCACGTTCATGTTGCTGCTCGTGTCGGTGGTGTCGGTGTTAGTACGAGAGGCGGAGCGAGAGCCGGTGTCAGAGCATGGGGTAGTGATGTCGGTGTTGGTGGCGGATTCCATATGAAAGAGGGCCTGAGGTACTGAGTATGGTTTGTGGACTGACGAAAAAAAGGACGACGGAGGCGGTGGATGACGATGATGGGGATGATGGGACAGTCGGCGCGATAGGGGGGCCGAGCAAGAGGAACTCTCGTAGAGCGGCGCGGAGCCGGTGGTGTTCAGGTGCATTAGCGACGCCGCTACAGTGGTGTCGATGCCCCAGCACCATGCCGGCGGCGTGGCTTCGTTATCCGTTACGGCGGTACTGTAGCGCATGATATCATCTCGGAAAGCATCAACGGACTGGAAGTGCAGATCGGCCTTGGCCCACGCCGACTCGTGGACGCTTGCATCCAGGCCCAATGATGCGGCGTCGTCGCTCGACGGCGTGAGCGGGCTCGCCACGGGGGTCTCGTCCGGGGACCCGGAGCAGATGCTTTGCTGCGACGCAGGACTCGGCATCAAGTCCTGAGAGTAGGAGTAATCTGGTGCGGGGACGGCGACGGCGACGGCGGCTTGGTCCATTGCCATGTGCGCCGGCCATAGAGGGTACTGCAGCTCGCCGTGCGCGGTTGCAATGGGAGACGCAGACGCGGTCGCAGTCGCAGTTGGAAGTTGATGGTATTGAGGTGTCTTGCTGCTGGCGCCGCTCACGATGCCGGCCATACGGCCCATGCCGAACGGGTCCGCGTTCAAAAGCGGCAATCCTCCGGGCGGCCAGAAGCCGATGCTCTCCGGCGGTAGTAGAGCATCCATTGGCTCGTACTCGGGAAGCTGGCCCGGGTCGGACGCTAAGAACATGGTGTCTACAGAAACATGTTAGAGGGGGAGCGGAAAGCGAAGTGAACCAGATGATCAAATGAACGGACAAGGGGCAAGAATCATGGTCAAGTACAACAAGAAAAACATCAAGAATAAAAAAAAATAGAGAAAATATTAAAAGAGAAATAAAACAAATGCAATAAGCCTTTAGACACCAAGTGCAAAAAAAAAAAAAAAATAGACACAGGGACACAGGGACGAGCAGACATACAGTCCATATCCCAATGCGCCGGCTCACCAACGCAATCGTAGTTGAGCTCCATCGTTCCAGTCGCTCAACGAGTCTCGCAACGAAGAGCTCAGAAATAACGAGTCAATCTCAAGGCTCGTTTTCGAGGCTTCGAATGTTCCGGCGTGTGTCAGTGGTTTGGATCTTTGGATCTTTGGTGAGCAATGTGTGTATGTATGTGTGTTGTCGATTGCAAGCGTGCGCAAAACGCAGATCTAGTTGGTGAGCCTTTCAAAGAACAAAGCGATTGATCATGCAAGTACATCCGAAACCGCGGAGCACCACAGACAAAAGTTCCGTGACATGGTCGTGGGATTGAATTGTGCTGGTTGGTCCGATGTTTAATAGCAAAACGCCAGGCCAACATGGTATGTATATTTTCAAAAGGAACAAGAAGAATCAAGATGGGAGATTGCGTCTCCGGAAGGCCATTCAATGAAGACGGGGTAGGAGACGGGGGAAGAAAAGGAAACGGCCCTACCACGCGTCCCAAAGAGGTAACTAAATTCGATTCGTCTGTCTGTCCCTGTCCGCGCCTAAATGTTTCATCTTTTTTTGTTTTCATTTTTTTTTCCCTGGATTTTTTTTTTTTTTTAAAAAAAATATGTCTTCATTTTTAAGGTTTCTTTTCTGTTCTAAGCCTTTCTTTTTTCGCTTGGGGAGGGTGTGCTTCTTTCCCCTTACTTTTTGGTTTCTGGTTCTTGCCTTGTTGCGCCGAAAGTCCGTGGGAGCAAGTGGGAAGGCGCGGCGGGTAGGTGGTGCTATGGAGGTACCAGGGTACTTTTAGCTCGTGCCTTTATCCTCTACCCCAACATCTGAATTTGAACCAAGCCTTTTTCGGAGCTAGCTCCTGCCAGGCTATGGTTGTTTTCGAGGGGTGGGGTGTGTGTGTTGTGTGTGTGTGTGTCTGTTGGGGGGGGGGTTGGGGTTTGGGTTGGTTGGCTGGTAGGAAGTTGTTAGTGGGGGTAGGGGGTGAAGGTGTGAAGTGGAAGGTGGTGGTGCCTGATCCGGTAACGAATTGCATGATTCAAAATGAAACTTTCTTTCCAACTTCCCACGACAACGGACCACGCGTAAGTTTTCAGACGATTACGAGGGTCAAAACTCTTCTATTTCCCTGTCTCGCATGACTCAAGGCTAGGAGGACCAGGAAGCTGAGGCCTATCCCACAGTGTCTCCGTCGATCACCTCATACTCGAACCACGTGCCGGCAATGAACGAACCTTTTATTTTATTTTTCAGGATTGTTTTTTGTTTTTTCCCTCCCAATTATGTTGAAGTTTTCCTATTTTAGTCTTTTACCCCCTTCTCGTCCCGATTCTATGACATTTGGCAAGGCCAGACCTGATTTTTATCCTGGTCGGCCGTTTAACCTAGAAGGGCCTCCTTCCTCCCCCCTCTCCCCATCAACGGCTTACCCCCAGAAGCGTTTTAGTCGTCTTGGTAGTTCCCAATTTCCCTCTTTTCTTTCTTCAATTTTTCTGCTAGGGATGATGATGGGATCGACCGATCAACGTCCCCGCATTCATCGCCCGGGCGCAATACCGTGATCGTCCGCCGTTTTGCCCTAAACCGTAGTTGCCGTAACCCCGAGTACCTCGGGGAGGTTGCAAGACACTCCTTGAAAATCTTGTTTTAGGCGACAAACATGAAGAAAGAAGGAACAAGAGGGGGGAAACAAAACCAGAGGAAAAAAAATAAAGGGAAGAGGAGGGGCGGAATGGGATATGATGAAACAAAAAAGAGTGAGTCCAAGTCGGCTGTCCTACGGATGCGAGGAAACGCATCAAGCTGCACGTACTTGTCTATGCACACACTTATGTGGTGCAAGAGAATTTGTGAGATGTGATATTAGATGGGAACTCATTGAGGCTGATTCACCACCATCCATCAACACGGACGGACGGGCCAGGCTGTTCTCCTGCGTTCTTCCTACACTCGGCACCGCCACACGTTCTTCGATGCCTCTCTTTTGCTTTCTGGAGTAGGTGACTTAATCATGATCAACACATCACATGTCCTCAACCACACGGGCAATAGTAATAGCAAGGCCCTATACTCGATGGTAGAAAAGGTCTTACCGTCCGCTGTCTGCCATGGCCCTCGCGATCGGAGACATTCACAGCCAGGATGAAGGTTCTCTGGTATCCTCGCTGGAGATGACTACTCTCGAAATCTGCCCCCCTTCTCCTCTCCCCGATGCTGCCGTTATTCGTGGTGTCTCGTCCCCAAAAAACCTGAAACCCTGGTTCTCAGCCCTCCACTCCTCCACTTCCCCACCGTCATCTTCCTGTCCTTGTTCATATCGCCAAATTCTATGGATATAACATGACGATGATGGCTGGCAAAAAA
>SRPT01000887.1:0-12774 GCA_018360205.1 Claviceps digitariae
TATAGGCTATATAGTAATTTAACTAAATAATAAGCTACTTATACTAACTTACTACTTAACTAAACTAATAATTCTTTAGTATTAAATACTAGGTTATAAGGGATCTAAATAACATAAATTATAATATAAAGACAGCACTATCCTTCTTCTTTACGTGGATGATATTATAATTGCTACGCTAACTTAAAACGCTATAAATAATGTTATTTTATACCTTATAAAGCAGTATAAGCTTAAAAGGCTTAGCAAAGTATAAATATTCCTTAGAATTTAATTTATTTATAATAAGGCTAAAAGAACTATACTACTATATTAAGAGTAGTATATAAATATAATTATTAATAGGTACTATATTAAAGATTTTATAGATATAAAAATACTATAGCTTTTAAAGGTAAAGATTTTACTTAATTAAAAAAAGCTTAATATAGTTAGTAACTTTTATACTTAAATAAAGAAAATTAGGAGCTTTAATTAGCTCTTTATATATATAAAATTTAATATTATATTTATTATTAATAAGCTTTATATAATAAATATAGTGCTAAAGTAAATATATTAAAAACTAAAGAAATACCTTTAGTAATATTTTAAGGGAATAGTAAATCTTAATATTTACTTTAGTAAGTAAGTAATAAAATTACTTAAAAGTTATATATTATATATTTTTAGCTATAATAATACCTTTTATAGTAATAACCTTAATTTAAAGGTCTTTATAGTAAGCTATATAATTATAATTAATAATAAACTAATTCTTTAGTTTTTTAAAAAATAAAGCTTTATTATACTTAATTTTATAAAAGCTAAGTTTATTAACTTTAT
This sequence comes from Claviceps digitariae, assembly GCA_018360205.1. Classification (NCBI taxonomy): domain Eukaryota; kingdom Fungi; phylum Ascomycota; class Sordariomycetes; order Hypocreales; family Clavicipitaceae; genus Claviceps; species Claviceps digitariae. Next base: position 826 of record SRPT01000887.1, read on the forward strand.
ACTTATTACTTTATTTATAACTTAGGTATTTTAATTAATTAAAAACTTTAAATTTAAATAAAAATCCCCTTTTTTATTATTTACTAATAGTTAGAATATAAAGGTAATTATATTAAATAAAAAGTATTATAGCTATATAAGGTATATTAACTTATAATATAAATAAATAATTTAAAGAGTTTATAAAAGCCTTTTTTAACTTTAATAAATTAATATAAATTAAATAATTACTAATAGCTTTATTAAAGGCTTTAACTATAAAAAACACTTTAACTTTATATACTTTTTTTAAATACTTTAAAAGAAAAGCTTTTTTATAGTATTATAATAGCTAATTATAATTTCTATATAATTTAAATAATATATATAATAATAAAAGATTTATATAAAAAACCTATATTTTTATACCTTATTTTTCTTTTAAATATAAAAGTAGCCTTTTAAAATCTTTTTTAGCACTTAAGAGTATTATTATAATAATAGTAAAAAGCCTATATTTATTAGTAAACCTATTATAATATAGCACTTAATATAATTACTTTAGGTATTTTACTTAAAAATAAGATTTCTATATAGCTTTTATAGTATAGTTATTTAGCTATAAAAATAGTATTATAAGTAATAGGGTATATTTTCTTACTGCTTTATTATATACTTATAGCCTTAGTTTTTAGGCATTTAGGCTAAGATTATTTCTCTATATAAATCCCTTAGTAAAATCATTCTCTAGAGGATTTAATAGATTATGCTCTCTTTCGCACACACATGTGCCATAAGTCTTTCATTACAAATCTCTTTAAAGGCTAGTGGCCTCCAACCATGTATGATGTCGCGTATTCTTCCTGTCAGATACCACTTAGTTATTTTCCATTCCGACGCGTGTTCAAGTAAATACTTTTAGACATTCTTTGCAGAGTGTCATGCCCCCATTTTTAATACAACGATAATCTACATCGGCGAGGTGACAGACAGCTATTGGGTCAATACCAAGCACGAAATAGCGACTGGACATGATGTCAGCTCACAATGTGGAACTTGTTGGTTATGAGAATGATACGCTTTTAGCGGAAAACAACGTGTTGAAGTCTTTGAAGTATCATCTTCTGGGCCCATCTCTGACAAAAGCTGGTCAAGAGTCGGTCGATCAAAGCAAGGTCAAGCTTTCTTAGTTTCTGTCACATCTCAATATGCTGACACCGGAGTTCACAGGTCTCGGAAATTATATATAATGCGTCTAAGGGATCAAAGTTTTTTAGCCGTGAGGAAGTTCGAAACCAGATTTTGACCCGCAAGATTGAAAGGCTTCTTGCGAAAAAACGCCATCTAGACAAGATTGACCTTACATGCGACCTGAGGAACGCTGACCGTCTCATTATAAAAATGGAAATGTCAAGAGACCTGAGCCAACACATAGCTCATGTCGACTGCGATGCCTTCTACGCAGCGGTTGAACAGCTCGAGCACCCAGAACTAGAGCATGTTCCATTTGCTGTCGGTGAAGGCGTGCTCACGACCTGCAATTATGTAGCTCGACGATTTGGCTGCCGGTCGGGAATGGCAGGCTTCGTGGCCAAAAAGCTATGTCCAACTCTGGTCCTCATTCGACCGAATTTTTGCAAGTATCGTTCAAAAGCCCAACAGATTCGTAAGATAATGGTAAATTACGATCCTCAATTTGAAAGTGCCAGTATTGATGAGGCATATCTGAATGTCACAGAATACTGCCTTGGCAATGGTATAGGACCGGCTGAGGCAATTGAGCAGATGAGACGAGAGATCCACGAAGAGACTGGTATCACCGTATCAGCTGGCATCGCAGCGAATAAAAAACTTGCAAAGATCTGCTCTAACATGAACAAACCAAATGGACAATTCGTCTTACCAAACGATCGAGCATCAATCATGGAGTTCATGAGAGAATTGCCTACACGAAACATTAATGGCATTGGCCGCGTACTAGGAAGAGAGCTGCAAGAACTCGGTATTAGCACCTGTGGGGCTATATACGAATATCGACAGTATCTCAACTCGTTGTTCGGGAAAAGAACATTTGAGTTTCTCCTCGGCTGCTATCTTGGTCTAGGTGTCACAAAAATCCGGTCTGCTGAAAAATATGATCCTAAAAGCGTAGGAACCGAGAGTACATTCCGAGAAATGTCTGATCCACTAGAAATAAGGGCTAAATTACGATGTATAGCAGAGGATCTGCAACATGATATGCGACGGGCTGAATGCAAGGGCAGGACTCTCTGTTTGAAAGTCAAGCTGCATACATTCGAGGTTCTTACAAGACAAGTCATTATGCCCAGGGCTGTATGCTCAGCCGAAGACCTGTATAATTTCTCTCTTCCACTCCTCAGCAAGCTGGAGCACATCACGCCGGATTGGAGGCTCAGGTTAATGGGCTTGCGTTGCACCACTTTGATTAGCACCAAAATACCCGACACGATGGCTTTTTTCGGAACCAAAAGGCGAAGACTTCACACTGCTGTGGCCGACGCTCAAGAAGTTGCAGAAAAGGACGACGTGTTCGATGAAGCAGAGCCGGCTGGCGACAAATTTCGATTGTGGGGGCTTGGCCAAAGTCATGAAAGTGAGGGACTTGACCGCAGTGCATTTGCTAGGCACGGCGTAGATGCATCGTCAAGTTCTCCAAAAGAAACTGCTCGCGCCGATGAAGATTATTGGGATTGTCCTGTTTGTCTTCGACCACAACAGCCTGACGAAAAAGGGTTTAATGATCACCTTGATCTATGTTTGTCACGGCAGACAATACGAGATGCAGTACAAGATAAAGAGACTGGAAAGGAACACGCAACACAACCCTCAAAAAGGCAGCGTTGGAACAGCCAAAGGGGAGCAAAAGCCTCGAATATGGACCCGAAACAAAAAAGACTGTCTTTTTATTAAGTTTACACAGCCCGCCAACAATGTTCTGTGTGAGTGGGTTATGGAGAGGGATTGGAGTTTCCTGATCTGATTGACGTTTTCTCGCACTACAATACTACCAGCCTACTTATACCGTGATCAATTGACGTTACAAGAAATTGTGAACTCTGTAAAGTGATGCTGCGTTGTACTGCTTCGTGACCTTGGGAGTAGGTGTAGCCAGCTACAATTCCTCGTGCCCTTGTGCATCATCGGTATCGGCGGCAAAAGTCTTGACAACTTCAGTAGCTTCCGAGATAGCACTAGCCACTTTCTCGCCAGCGTTCAAAACGGCCTGTTCTTTTCCTGCCTCTTTTTCAGGCTCAGCCACTCCTTCGATTGCAACTAATTCGGTCTCGAATACTTAAGATAGAACAGAGGTCAGTCGCACGTTTTTGATATAACAAAGAGTCCCCGAAATACGCACCGAGAGTAGAGCTAGGAGGTATTGGGCCGATACCGCGCTCTCCGTATGCTAGCTTAGGTGGAATGGTCAGAGTTCTACAAATGTCAGCCACTGACTGACCTCGTTACGGAAGACCGTAGATTTACTATGGACTGACCTTTTCTCCCCTACACACATCTCGATAAGACCTTGGTCCCAGCTGCATGATTCATGTCAAAACTTCTAGACTTTTACAATGCAATATAGGAACATAAATTGCAGCCTCACCCTTTAATAACTTGGCCGGCCCCCAGCGTGAATTTTAAAGGTTCACCTCGATCGTAGCCTGGATGAGGTATAGTGGTCAGCAGATATCTTCGAGTGCGGGATCGACGTAGGCTTACTGGCATCAAACACTTTCCCAGATGCAAAAAGCGTTCCTCTATAATGCATTTTGACCTGATCACCCTTCTCAGTCTTTCGGTCGCACTCGACACTGTGGGTGACCTCAATCTTAAGCTCTTCCGCGGCAACGAAGCGAACGGCTACGGCCAGAGCAGATAGTATCGCAGTAGTTTTCATTGTGTAAGATAGTGTAGAAGCGCCAACGGAATTAAGATAATTGTAGAACCACTCTGGTCAGGCCAGTGTGTCGGGATGCCGGCTACCTACTACGTTTAAATGGGGGGTTTGCTGTGCCGAGCAGAGGCGGCACACAGAAAATGGTGTCCCTAGCGCGTGTCTACAGTTATAATAATATGCAAGAGCTTAGCGTGAATTTCTTTAGTTATAGTACCTCCTTTTAGTTTAAACTGAGTTATTATTTAAACTAGTACCTAGAGACCTCCTTAGTGTTCCACTAACGAGACTATAAAACATATATTATTATATAGCTTAAATAATGAATTTTAAAAAAAATTACTAGTAGTATTACATAATAAGTTATTTAAATACTACTAATTATAACTAGCACAAGCAAGTTATATAGGATAATAATTCTAATAAGCTAGCTACAGGCATAATGCCTACCTACCTCCCCTTATTGCCTATAAGGCTACACTTATATACTACTGTTATATAGCAGAACAGGTCGCAGGATTCTTCCCTATAAAGGAAGAATTCTATACTTAAATAAAAGAAATAACTTTAACTTTATATATACTTTACTACCTAATTATAACTTATATATTCTTTACTTTATAACCTTATAACGTTCTACGTATATTACGTAGAACCTAACAACTTATGTGTAGTATTTAGCACGTAACAACTACTTATATTTAATTAGATATCTTTTTAAAAACATTAAAGTACTTAAAATATACTATAAATAATAAGAAGTCCTATATACTATAATATACTCTACTACTTATATTTTATATAATTATATATATATAAGGTACCTATAATATATGCATTCTTATTAGATTATAAAGTGGGGAGATACAAAAATGTAGCCTTATGGGCGCCAAGGGGATATGTGTGCTGTCACGTGATGTGTGTCAGATGGGCTTGCACTGACACGTGATACGCAGGTTCTTTCTCGAACCCTTTGCTACTCCAGGATATTCGACGTCAAAATCTCGCTAGTCCTGAACCCTCCCAATCGCATTCGGATACCATTCTCAATACCAGTCGCAGGCAAAATCAAGGTGGAATCTCCACGAACTATTTCGAAGCGAGCGAGACGAAACTCGGCCTGGCTTCTACTACCGCAAAGGACGTTCAACTTGTCACAGTTTGTCTGATTGACCTAGCCGTCGCAACACCATGCCCTCGATTGTGAACATTTCGAACATGTGCTCCCACCTCCAAAATGCGTCGAAAGCTCGTCTTGGCATTACATCGGTAAAAAACACAAAATACAATCTCCTTTTGGCTCTCGCCATGCACCGATCCGGCTTTTTCTCGGCCGTGTACCGCGCCGGCCCTCACCCACCGACCATGGAACAAATGATATCGGAAGCTCCAGAACAAGTCACCAACGCAAACGTTGCGAACATGAGATTATGGCTGGGGTTGAAGTACTGGAATGAAAAGCCTGTATTGTCAAAGATCGAAGTTATAAGCAGGCCGTCCAGGTTAATGACGGCGGACTTGAAGGAATTGGGCAGACTGACTCGAGGTTTTCCCGCCAAATTGAAAGGAGGTGTGGTACCAGGTCTCAACTTAGGCGAGTGCATGTTCATTGCTACGTCTCGAGGAGTATTAGAAGTAAGAGAAGCGCTGTCACACAAGGTCGGCGGTCTCCTTATGTGTCGGTCGTCATGATCGCAGCTTTTGGACGAGAAACCCTGACCGAGTCACACGGGACCAGCATATGACGGTGCTGGCATTCAATGATTGGTCTTTACCCGATAGCCGCTCTGAAAGCCACATCGCTAAATTGCGAAATTTCATCACATTTGTCGAGACTATTCACAGAGCAAGTCAATCAAAGTTTTTATTTTCAAGCTAAATGCAAGCCTACAAATTGCGCCATCTAGACGAAAAAAGAAAGAAACGGGAAAAGGGAGGGCTCTATTAGTAGCCAGACACGAGTGCGTGGGCAATATACGTTGACAAGTTGGAGATTGTCAGTAGTGTATCGTTTAAAATATGCTTTGCTGAAAGCGATTGCATAATGTCATCAGGTGTTTACCGTCGCATCCAAATTTCACAAATTCTTGCCTTCGACACCAAGAAGGAAGACACCTCTACATGATCATGCAAGCGACTGCATCTTCTCTCTCATAACTTAGATTGACGTTCAAGGGGACAATTTACTGTTGTCCAATAATTTCGTGTAAATGTTTTCCGTTGCGATTTGCCCGTCGAACTGAGACTTAGTAAGTGAGAGCCTGGTAACATCATATTTTGTGATAGTCATCGGCCGGGAGCTCTAAAAGGATGTGCCCAACAGCGTTACGATGCTCTCACGACTGCATTTCCAGACGTCGGTCTTCGAAAGTTGTTCGAGTGGCAATTATGAGCCGGCCGCGCCAGTCTCTTCGACTTCAGTGTTTTCGATTTTAGCTTGCGTTGCAGATACCTCATCGGATGACGACTTCTCGTCATTGACTAGCGCCACATCACGTTCATCACCCCTTCCACTGCCAGGAACAGCCAAGAGAATTGAGGCTTCTAGTAACTTGAGTTCCGAAGTTTGACTGAATTGAGACTCTGTGTTCTCCTTACGCGCTGAATTGGACCCTATGTTCAGCAGACAACTTTGCCTACATGACTTAACACCGCTTAGCTGTTCAGTTTCTGAGCTGTCTCTGACTGTATTCGTAGTAGACGCGCCGGGAACTGGATCCTTGACTAATGCTATTCCCGGAGTGCCTTCGCTCGCACGTTCTTGATCAGTGCTCCCTGAAGCATCTGCCAATGTACTGTGCTGTTCGTGATTGATATCGTTCGTTGTGTGTTCGCTGCATTCCATGACTTCAGCCACGTGAGAGTCTTCATTGATGGAAGGGGGACTGCGACCTGAAACCTCGATTGCGGACAGCTTGCAGGCAGTCGAACATCTACTGCTTACAGATCTTGCGGGTTTTCGGCCTGATGGACCTGAATCTTTGCACTCTGGGAAGGGTTGAGAAACGCTTTTATGTGGCATAAGTGATACCTTATCTGCAAATTTAGAAGCAGAAGAGCGAGTCGGTCGCATCATACGGGCCAGAAAGCTTTCGTCGACATTGCCTAGTCTCTTAGTTGCTGCTGAGTGTGGCACTGATCTGCTTGGCGGCAGGCCAAGGCTAGGCCTGGAGCTGGAAGCGGAAGCGTGGCGTTGTTTAATGACGGCGTTGGGAGACGCAGAGTTGGAACCTGGTTTTGCACGGGATTGAAGTGAAGTCGAAATGGTAGACTTTGTTCCTGGTCGGGTGTGACGCAAAGCTTGTGAGTCGTGGGATTTTGATGCTGAGGAGGCTGTTGGCGTCATCACAGATGAGGGTGTAGAAAATTTTGGCTTGTGCTCGATGTTGTTACTGGTTTGATGCCTGACCCCGACCAGTTCACGCCTGCGGGGAGCTCCTGAAGAAGCAGGAATGGCTTTCGCTCGCAGGCTCGATCCTACAGCGGTTGCGGCATCCGCTGACTCGTGGCGGAATGCCTTGTTTTCTGGCGCCTTTCTGGAGGTAGCTTTCGATTCGTTGACTGTGCCCCTTAAGGTGACTGACGAGGCGCCGTTCACTCCCGAATTATGGTCAATAGCTGTGGTAGCTGGAAGAGACGTATTGACATCTGCATTCGTACAGAATTCCGATTGATTGCGTAGCTTTGTGGCTTTCGCGTATGGGAGACTGCATATCTCTCTCACGTGCCCCTCGCGGAGAGTAATGTCTCGTTCGCTATTCAATGGTTTTGTAGTTTCCGACAGGTCAGCCGCAGGGTCCTTGACAATTATTGGTCGTTCGTCAGGACTGATACTCGCAGCTATTGCCGTTGCCGAAGCAGAGAGCCCCTTTGTGGACATGACCACGATATCTTCTAGGAATGTGGTATCCCTTTCTTGATCACAAGTGTTGTTTCTCGAGTTGTTTGCCGCCTCTGGGCAGGGCAGCCTTATAGGAGCACTCAATTCACCGCTGTCATCTCGCTTCAGACCTATACGACCGCCCTTTTCAACTGCGACGAAATTCGTACGAACTTTAGAAAGCGGGCGAGGTGAGCCGCCCGGGCTAGTTCCTGTATTTTGGAAGTTTCGATCAGTCTTTGCTGGTGGCCTGGCACAGACGGTTGCCCTTATTGTTGCTCTAGTAAACTGAGAGCCAGAGCGTTCTTAGAGAAAACACGGTATTGCAGCTAGGCTAAGAAGGTAGCAGAGCTTGTCAGGATAGGTACGTGAAGCTTACCATCATCTTGTTTTTTTGAAAGCGGGATGCCGGGGGATCTGCTTCTATCAGGCGAGCTCGAGTCGCCTTTGTTCTCGAACATGGCTCGCAGGTTTTTTACCTGACTCATTTTCGTCGTCGCGAGGGTTAATGGATAAGTGGCTACGAATATCAATGAGGGTAGAGGAAGCAAGCTTGAGTAATGAGGAATGAGTTGTACAGCAGGCCTTGCCTTGTTGGCGAGGCTCCTTGAATTGCTACTTAGTTAGGAGCCTCTTTGTTAAGAATGCCAATCAATCGCCTCGAGTGCGCTAAGGCGCCAACCGGGCCACGAAGGTGCTAGTAGACCAATCATATTATAGCTAAGTATACTATACCTGGTTTACATGTAAGTGCCACGATGATAAAAAGTACTCGCAACCTCTTATATTATCCCCTTGAAGCCTATAAGACTACACCTTTATATCCCCCGTTTTTCCTTAGTAGCTTATTAGAGCAAAGTTAAGTAACCTATAGTAACTTCTGTTGAAAATAACAGCTCTAATTAGGGCATATTATTTAGGGCACCTTATATTGTTATTAGTTAACTAATTGCAGCGTTGTGCGTTGCAGCGTTACGTTGTAGCGTTGCGTAATAGCATGTATAAAGCTATATATACTACAGGTTAATAAACCTATGCTAAGATATTATAGCTAGATAGACCTACTTTTTAGGATATTTTAATCTCTTTTTTAACCTTAAATAGCTATAATATACTTAATATATTATTAGAAATAAGGGGTTTATAGAGAATCTTACCTTTTACTTACTAAGGTAGTAGGGCTTAGTTAGTAGTAGTTAAGAGACCTACATAGCGCTATAAGTTAGGCTATCCCCTTGGTGCCCATAAAGCTACACTCATGTACCGCCTATGTTTAATAAGATGCCTTTTTAGGTACATTTAAGTACCTAAAATACGCTATAAATAATGCGGAGTCCTCCGTACTATAGTGTACTCTGCTACTTACAGTGAGATAAACATAGTTTCTAACCCCCTAAGGGTATCATAGCCCCTATAAACACAGTTAATACATATAAGAATTAATAAAAAAAATAATAACAAAGGAAATGCAATATAGCCCTAGCTCTTTTTTGCTCTCTTCTTTATTAGCTTTATTTTTTCTCTTTTTTTTATTATCTTTATAAGCTATTTTCTTAAATACTAGATTTTCTCTCTTTTTTCTAGCTTCTTTACTAGCTACTTTTTATAGCATAAATATATGTAAAAGAGAGTATATTCTATTAAATCCTCTAGAGAATAAAGTTACTAGGGGATTTATATAAGGAAATAATTTTAGCTTAAATACTTAAAAACTAAGGCTATAAGTATATAATAAAGTAATAAGAAAATATACCTTACTACTTATAATATTATCTTTATAGCTAAATAACTATACTATAAAAGCTATATAAAAATCTTATTCTTAAGTAAGGTACTTAAAGTAATTATATAAAGTGCTATATTATAATAGCTTTACCTATAAATATAGGCTTTTTACTATTATTATAATAGTGCTTATAAGTATAAAAAAAGTCTTAAAAGGCTACTATTATATTTAAAAATAAAATAAAGTATAAGAAAAGAAGCTTAATATAAGTATCTTTTATTATTATATATATTATTTATATTATATAAAATTAATAATTAGCTATTATAATACTATAAAAAAGCTTTTTTTTAAAGTATATATAAAAGGTAAATAAAGTTAAAGTGTTTTTTATAATTAAGGCCTTTAATAAAGCTATTAATAATTATTTAATTTATACTAATTTATATAAATTAAAAAACGCCTTTATAAACCCTTTAAATTATTTATTTATATTATAAGTTAATATACTTTATATAGCTATAATACTTTTTATTTAATATAATTATTTTTATATTTTAATTATTAATAAATAATAAAAAAAAGAATTTTAATTTAAATTAAAAGTTTTTAATTAATTAAAATACTTAAGTTATAAATAAAATAATAAGTATAAAGTTAATAAATTTAGCTTTTATAAAACTAAATATAATAAAGCTTTACTATTTAAAAAATTAAAGAATTAATTTACTATTAACTATAATAATATAGCTTACTATAAAGATCTTAAAATTAAAGTTATTACTATAAAAGGTATTACTATAGCTATAAATATATAATATATATTTTTTTAAGAGATTTTATTACTTACTAAAGTATATACTAAAGTTTATTATTTTTTTAAAATATTATTAAAAATACTTCTTTAGTTTTTAATATATTTACTCTAATACTATATGTTAGTATAACCTTAGAAAGGTTATAATAAAGCACTAGTGTAAAAATAATAATAATTATAATATATAAGTGTTTATAATAATACTAGAAACTAAGCTAGAAAAAGGTAGCATTATATATAGAGTTTTTTACTAGCATTAAGGCTAGTAAGTCTAATTATATAATACACCTAATTAGTGTCTATATATTATATTTTCCCTAAGGTTATTTTATTTCCTTAAGTTTATACTATTAAGAGTAATTTGAATATTTATAAATTCTCTCTTTTTTAATAAAAAGAAATTACCTAAAAAGTAGCTAATAAAATATATAAAAAATAAAGACTATTATTATTAATATAAGCAAATCCCTTAATTAAAAAGAATATTCTTAATTAGCTAGCTTTATACTAAATTAATTATATAAAAATTCCTTAGCCTCTATAGCTTTATTTATTTTAACTAATTCCCTTTAATTAGCTACTTCTTTTTTTACTTATTTCTTTATATAAATTCTTACTTTATTTTTATTAATAAAACCTTTAAAGGCCTTATTTAGTATTATCTTTATTATTATATTTATAATATTATTATTTCTATTTATTTATTAAATTTTTATAAGCTTATAATACTTATATAACTATTAAAGGGCTATAATGTTAATTATAAGCTATTTTTCCTTTATTATTCCTAGCTATATAAAGTATTTATAAAGGGAAAAAGAGTTAATATAAATAATTATTAAAATATAAATTTTTTATAGCTCTTTTATAACCCTATAGCGTAGTGGTTAAGCGCTATAGAAAACCCTAACACTTTTCTTATATAAGTAAGAATTATATAGGTTATAGGTTTAAAACCTATATAAAGAGGTCTTTTCCTTAGTATTATATATAGCACTAAGGAAAAAACTAAATTCTAATTAGCTAGAAAAAAGTTAGGGCTTTTTCTAGCTAATTAATAGCTTAGTAAGTAAGGATTATAATAGGTTTAATTCCCTTACTTATTTAAGCTTACTAAGTAATATAAATTAGCTACTTCTATACTATAAATAGGCAATATACCCCCTAGCTCTTTAAGTGTAAAGTTAGTTATAGCTATAATTACTAAGAATTAATAGGTATTTTAAGGTAAAAAATTAGGGTAAAAAGTAGAGAGTTTTAGGTATAAAGTAGTAAAGGTATAATTATTTAACTAGCTTTAATAAAAGGAAATTAAACTTAAGGTTCTTAGAATTTTAAGTAATAAAAAATAATTTTATATTTAGTTAGGTTTTTTATTCTATTAAGTAACTACTAATTAGTAAAAACATTATATAAGTAATTATATAATATATATAGCTAATTAGTAACCTAATAAAGGTTTTTCTATAACTAAATAAACACTAAGAAGCAGAGGTTCTAAATATAGCTTAGTATAAATTGCAAAGGCTGCTAGCATAATATAATTATTATTATTATTATTATTATTATTATTATTATTATTATTATTATTATTATTATTATTATTATTATTATTATTATTATTATTATTATTA
>SRPT01000888.1:0-12769 GCA_018360205.1 Claviceps digitariae
GGTTGGGTTTATTTTTCCTCCGTTCTTCATTGTCCCATGCTTCTCACACTGAAACATTTTCAGCTTCAGACTTTCTGACAAATGTTTTCAATATCCCCAGTACACTGAGCAAGCAAATGCTCCGCTCAACTACCACATCAACACACGAGTCACGGCCATTGATTCGGACAACAAAACCGTCACGTGCGAAAAGGGAATCATTGTGCCCTACGATATTCTTGTACTCGCCACAGGCTCGCATGCCTCGTTACCACGTCACACGCCTAATTTTGATGCCAAGGGCGTGTTTGTTTATCGCACAATAGACGACTTGACCAACTTGATCGAGTTTGCTGCGCAACGCAAAGGAACGACAGGATGCGTCGTCGGCGGAGGTCTTCTCGGTCTCGAAGCGGCCAAGGCCATGATGGACTTGGACAGCTTCAGCAAAGTCAAGCTCATTGAGCGCAACAAATGGGTGTTGAGTCGGCAGCTCGACCAGGAGGCAGGCGGCATGGTTGTCCAGCAGGTCCAAGATTTGGGCCTCGAGGTGCTCCTCGGCAAGCGTGTGGGCAAAATCCAAGTCGATGAGCGCAAGACTCTCACAGGCGTAGTATTCGAGGATGGCGGAGAAATCACATGTTCGACCCTGTGCTTTGCCATTGGAGTCACACCGAGAGATGAGGTGGCCAGAGTCTCGGGCTTGCAGTGCACCGAGCGTGGCGGCGGCATCGTCATCGGCGACGACTTGAGCACTAGCGTACGCGACATCTACGCCATCGGCGAATGTGCCAGCTGGCAGGGACAAACGTTTGGGCTCATCGCCCCGGGGGTCGAGATGGCCGAGGTACTGGCGTTCAATCTCACCCAGGCAAAGCTGCACGCGCCTCGCGCCTTCAAACGTCCTGATCTCAGCACCAAGTTGAAGCTGCTCGGCGTCCATGTCGCCAGCTTTGGCGATTTCTTCGCGGACAGAGATGGCGCAAAGTATCTGCCGCCTCGCTATGCCCGAAAGATGGCCAACGGTGCCAGCACTGCCGTCACACCTCGCACAGAGCAAACCGTCAAGGCACTCACGTACAAGGATCCCTTTCTCAATGTGTACAAAAAATACATCTTCACTGCCGATGGCAAGTATCTCCTGGGCGGTATGATGATTGGTGATACAAGTGACTACATCAAAGTCGTGCCCCTTGTCAAGAATATGAAGGAGCTCGATATTCCCCCCGGCCAACTCATTCTCGGGGCAAAGAAGAGCAACGGCCATGGCGACGGCGACGAAGACGATGACCTCCCTGACGACGCGCAAATATGCTCCTGCCACAACGTCACCAAGGGCGACGTCGTCAGCCGCGTCAAGGATGGATCCTGCAGGGACCTCGCGGCCATTAAGACATGCACAAAGGCCGGCACCGGCTGCGGTGGTTGCATGCCTCTCGTGACCACCATTTTCAACAAGACCATGACTCTCATGGGCAACGAGGTCAAGAACTACCTCTGCTCGCACTTTAACTTTTCCCGCGCAGAGTTGTACCATATCGTCATGGTCCAGCAGCTCAAAACGCTGCCTGACGTGATGCGTGAAGCCGGCAACGACAAGGACAGCTCCGGCTGCGAACTGTGCAAGCCCGCCGTGGCGAGCATCTTTGCCTCGCTGTGGAACAAGCACGTCATGGCCAAGACGACCCATGGCCTGCAAGACACGAACGACCGATACCTGGGCAACATTCAACGCAACGGCACGTACTCTGTCGTTCCGCGCGTGCCGGGCGGAGAAATCACGCCCGATAAGCTCCTGGTTATTGGCCAAGTCGCCAAACAGTACAACCTGTATACCAAGATCACGGGAGGACAGAGAATCGACCTCTTTGGCGCCAGGAAGCAAGATCTCATCGACATCTGGAGCAAGCTCGTCGCCGCAGGCATGGAGTCGGGCCACGCATATGCCAAGTCCCTCCGTACGGTCAAGAGCTGCGTCGGCACGACGTGGTGCCGATTTGGTATCGGCGACAGTGTAGGTATGGCGGTGCGTTTGGAAGAACGTTACAAGAGCATACGGGCGCCACACAAGATCAAAGGTGGTGTGAGTGGCTGTGTGAGGGAATGTGCCGAAGCACAAAACAAGGAGTACGTAGTGCATGTCCGTCTCTTTTTGTGGTTTTCCTTTTACGGAATGATTCCTTTCTATTTCTGTCTTCTCTTCCCTTCAAAACCGGTTGACTGCAATCCTTGATATTCTTCCATGTAGGTACACAAGCTGACGCAGACGTTTGTAAAAAAAAAAAAACAGCTTCGGCCTCATCGCCACAGAAAAAGGCTTCAACATCTTCGTTGCCGGCAACGGCGGCGCCAAACCCAAACACTCTGAGCTCCTGGCCAAGGATGTACCCCCCGCGGACGTGGTGCCCATCCTCGACCGCTATCTCATGTTCTATATTCGCACGGCGGACAAGCTGCAGCGCACCGCTCGCTGGCTGGAATCCCTCCCCGGCGGCATCAAGTACCTCCAGGAGGTGATCCTCCACGACAAGCTGGGCCTCTGCGCGTCGCTGGAATCGCAGATGAGGAACCTCGTGGCCAGCTACTTTGACGAATGGGCCGAAGCCATCAAGGACCCCCGCATAGTCGCCCAGTTCAAGCAATTCCAAAACACGCCCGACAGCCAAGAAACCGTCCAACTCGAACAAGAACGCGGCCAGTCCCGCCCCGTGTACTGGCCCAAGGAGTCCGCCACCGACAACTTCAGCAACATGCAGTGGTCGAGCACGGCGTGGGAACCCGTCATGGATACCATCTACTTTGATGGCGCCGACGACCTCCCCAACGGCATATCCGCCACCATCAAGCGAGGAGACACCCAGCTCGCAGTCTGGCGGTTCCGCGGCCAATACTACGCCACCCAGCAAATGTGTCCTCACAAGCGAGCTTTTATCCTCTCGGATGGCCTCGTCGGCCACCACATCCCATCATCATTGTCCTCCTCCTCCTCCTCCTCCTCCTCCTCCTCCTCCTCTTCCTCCTCAGCATTGCCGTCATCTGCTTCCTCCCCATGGATCTCCTGCCCCCATCACAAACGCAATTTTGACATGCAATCCGGCTCCTGCCACACCGACCCAGCCCTCTCCATCGCCACCTTTGCCGCCCAACCCCGCCCCGACGGCCGTCTCTACCTCAACCTCCCGCCCGTGCACGAACTCGACGCCGCCCTCGGCACATCAAGATGGAAGGTCAAACATGGCGAGAGCGGCGCCCCGCCCTTTGCACAGCTCGATGCCCAGACCCAGCGCGAGCAGCAGCCTCTCGTGGGACGGCGGGCCCGAAAAGTCCGTTCCGAAAAGTCAGAGACGGCTCATACCGGCACTGGCTCCCTTTTCTTAGCAGGAGATAACTCCACCAGCGCTGCCTGTCCCCCGCCAGTCATCAAGACTTCCTTTTCTGTCACGGCTGGGGGAGGAGGAGGAGGATGTGGCAGCGTACCGGATTGGTAGGGGGGATTATGTCCGACAGGACGGTTTATATGGGGGGGATGGATATGTGTCTTTTATCTTTTATTTTCTTTTTTTACTTGCTTATTTATTTACTTTATTTTGTTTCATTCCATTCTCTCTTCTCTCCTTACTATACATGCGATTTTTTATTTTTTATTGTATTTTTATTTTTATTTTTTTATTTTTTAAAAAAAAAGACGAAAAAAACAAAGCAGACAGGGCAGATCCCCCTCCCCAAAAGTCTATACCCAAACATTCACCATCATTTAAACCCACCTTCATCGCCCCATCCCTTCTAGTTCCAAGGCGCCCACTCGTTCCTCTACCGAGTTGATTAATAGCAAGGCTCCAAACAAACTATATCTTGAATTTATTAAAAGAACGCTATTATCGACGAAAGCCTACAAAGCAGTCGTGGAATGGCAACCCACGAAAACATCACCATGATGAGCGGCATGGCGGTATGGCAGCATGGCACAAACAGGCAGCACATAAACCCCAAGACAGTGCATTTCCTATAGACTCAACCGTCCAGCTTGCAATGGCTAAATCCCATGTCACTATTGCCGAAACCTAGTCCCCGACCAACATGTGCCGCTTTGACATGTATGCTATTTTTTCCCCCTCTGCCTCCATGCTACTCCCCATCCTTCATCGTCACCTCTCGCCCCACACATCCCATCGTTGGGATGCGGTAGCTTGTGCAATAAAGTGAACTGTGACTCATCGCCTCGTTATAACCCTTTTGATTAAAAAAAAAACACCCAGGAGCCCAACAGAGAATAGAAAAAAAAGCCAGAACAAAAACTAAAAATTGAAAAAAATAAAGACAAAACCAGACTGTAGGTATAGTTGTACAAACTTTCCCCGAGTTAGATCCCAAAAACGGAGCAGCCTAAAGCAGAATTATCAAAGTGGAGTATCTATATGCATGCCGTGCAGCCCTTGTCGAAAAACACAAAAAACGCCATGAGTACTAGCAGCGGTAATTTGGAGGGAGGGAGTAGAGGGAGAAGAAAAAAGTCCCCAAGTAATAGTTGTAGTGCTAGTAGTTGGCGATTTGTGGTTCCCAATGGAGAAAGGAGGAGGAGAAGAAGAAGAAGAAGGAAACAAAAGTAAACAAAAAGAGCAGATTAAAACAAGCAAGAAGAGAAAAAGAAGAGCAAGACGAGAAAGACGAGGAAAGGGAAGAAGCTTCGCATGCACGCGTCACTCATCTTCAGTCTCGTCCTCCTCGCTCATGCTGCCATATCCCGTATCGATTTCCATGCCAACCACGCTTTTTGTTACCGCAAGGCATCTCTCAATGACTTCCTGTCGAAGATCAGCGTTAACACCGCATCGAATGGCAAACTGCCCTCCGATCCATTGGCGTAGAGTCCCCGCAAGCCTTTCCAGCACAGACTCGACTTTTTGGTCCGTCTTTTGATACAACAGTAAATGTTCCATCAGGACCATGAGCGAAGTGAAGCCGAGTAAAGACATGCAGGATGTGTTCTCTGGTCGCACCAAATCGTGAAGGGAGTCTACTTTTTGAAGGGTCGCCCCGGGAGTTCGCTCCACGCGAGTAATATGTGCAATAGCCATGGCGCATCGTAGCGTGGTGGAGAAATCGGGAGAGAAGTCGTCAAATCCGTGTCCGACGATAAGATTCGACTTGGCAAGGGGACTCGGGATTCTGTCCGACTTGAGTACTTGAAGAGCCGCGGCAATGTTGGATCCGCGAGACTGCTTGTCGAGCACGGTGCGGGCTAGGACGGCGCGCATTTGAGCGTATGAGCCAACGGGCGAGGCATCAATGGCAACTGCGATATCTTCACTTCGATCGGTCGTCGGCGGTGCGCCCTTTTCCAAAGCATCCGTGAGAGTGCAATGCAAGACTGTGGTGGACCACCAAGCCGCAACTGCGTCCAAGGGCGAGCAAATGGCCACGTCGTCAACCACGTTGTCCATGCCGTCAATTGGCGAGGAAACATTGTGAATGGTGTCCATGTTGAATGCCAAGTTATGTGCTCGCTGGATGACTTTGGGGCTGAGGACCTCGTCACAATCCCGTTCGACAAGAGCGGCAAGGTGTTGAGGTAATTCATCCTCGTGCGGTACTGAAGAACCTCGGCGCAACCGAATGAGGAGCTGGTTCAGCTGACGGGCTTCATTCCATCGCGATCTGGCCAGCTTAGCAGCCATGGCATTTGTGCCAGACTGTAAGAGTTTGCTGCGAGTCAGATGCCATAGCAGTACACGGATATGAAGAGCCTTCAGCATGAGCCGAGTGGGAGTATCCGGCAGTGTGCCAGAGGCGAGAAGTGTCAAAATTAGACGGCTGGTGCAGATGTCGACATCACCGCCAGCGAGTTGTGAGTCCAGGGCAATCGACCAAGCCTTGACCCTCGCGGCTTCTTGCTCTTGCGTCAACCCCGTGAGCGCCTGGAAGCCGTGCGTGCCGATCACGTTGAGTAGACTGAGCTTCATTGTTTTAAGGATCAAAGCTACTGCTTCTAAAAAGAAGTTGTGCCGGGGCACCCAGACAGTTTGGATAGCTGTAAGCCAGGCCTGTCGACGTATGTGAATGGACGAGGCGAGTGAGGGCGCCTTGTGCAACGTGGCCGGCCGCGGCTTCTTGCTCTTGGACTCGCGACTCGCGAATAGAGACGGTACGAAAATCCACAAGAAGGTACCAAACAATAGCAGGCCCTTGATAGAGGACAAGGCACGATAGCCCATCACATGCACATCGAGACGTGATGCTGCAGAAGCTAGAAGACGGAAGGGTAACGCAAAAAGACCGCGGCCGGCAGGCTCGTCATTACTCTGGGTCTCAGACTCTCGAATAGCTTCGATGAACATGAGGCTGGCGAGAGCCCCCATCAAAAATTTACCATGATACGGGTTACCGTGCATCCAGCCGTTTTGCTGAGCCTGCTGTTGCTGCTGGATTTGCTGCTGACGGATGACTGCCGGGTTTGCACCGCGGTATACCTGCTGAGGAACAGGGTAAGGCTGACCGACAGCCATCTGAGCTGAGATGATTCGTTTCATGGGATCAGGAACCTGGATCATGCCGGCAGATGCTGCTGGAGTGCCACTACTGGCTTGGGGGGTTTGCATGGGAGAATTGTTGAAGTGTTGACAGCTGTCTTGGGTATATTGTATCGGAGTAAGAGGATGCTGCATAGGACTTATCGATCCGTTCATGGCGCCTGCCATGAACAACTTCTCGAATGCGGTGATTCGGGCTTGCATGGCCGAGTTTTCTTCTAACAGTCGATTGTTTCTCTTTTCAAGGTGACGGATATACTCGGTGGCTTTGCTCAGGACCTATGTCATTGAGCTCAGTCAGCTGCTGCCGTGGCAGGTCTCCAAGCGAGGTAATGATGAAGGAAAAAAGGGGAGAAAGTTTTGCGTTAGGTTTAGAAAGAATATAAAAAAAAAAGAAAAGGCGCACCGTTGCCTTGTTCAGCTTGTGAGCTGGAGTCAGACCATGTAGCTCTTCCCGGTCTTCCGTGGTATCTTCTCCTCTAGCACTCTTTGACATGATGCGCAGACTGGGAACGCTGTCACGAAGGGCGGCAATTTTGTCGTTGATGTTGGTGCGATATCGCTTCTCAATCATGTTGTGAGCCGTCTTCTTGATGGGCTTATCCTCGTCGTCGACATCGTCATCGTCTTCTGGTTCTGATGAGACTTTTCGCTTTCTATTATCCTTTTGTGAGGAATCTAAACATTCAGGAGATGCCAGGTTGGGACCTTTACAGTCACTCTTGGCCGAGTCGGGACTGGAAGCACTCTTTGGCGAGTTATACTGAAGATGTGCAGGCATGGCAATATTCTTCAACTTTTGCTGCAGGTCGGGCGACATGGCGGCGGGGACGGAGACGGAGAGGGGGGGCTCGACACTCAAGGGGTCAGGCGTGGGAGCTTCGAACATGATGTTCGATTTGACGTCGGCTGGGCTGAAGCCGTCAAAATTGAACGATGCGTGCTGAGACTGGTCAAAGACGGGCATTCGCCAGGCGGCATCAGTGGCAGGAGCGCCAGGCTGGGAGGTGGATGCACTTGAGGCATCAAGGTTGTCGTAGGCTGGGCTGGGTTGGAAGTTCCAGGTGGTCGAGGTTGGGGGGTAAAACTGCTGGGAAGCAACATCAGGCGGTGGCTGCATCGAGTCTGCAGTGGATGCACTCGTCACAGTACCCGTGTCGTCCATAAAGCCAAACGTCTGGCCATTGAACTGATAGCGGTCGGCAGCACCATCCTCGGCCATGACGTCGGGGTGGATGGGCTGACGAGGTGTTCCCCCTCGTGGCGGACCCGTGGGGTTTTTTTTTTTTTTTTTTTTTTCCTTGTTGGTGGTGTCGGCCAGTCGTGTCTCTCGACAGAGTCAAGATCTGGCGGCGTGGAATGGCGGGCTCGACGGGCCAACTGCCGCGGACGAGGAGGGGCTTGGGCTCCGAATCCCTCGCGCAGATATCCGGCACTGATGAATCCGCTGGGCGGCAGGTGCTCGGCAAGGACAACTTGGGACACGGGCGGGGAGAGCGGAAGCGCGTCGGTGCAGGCGAAGCAAGCTGGCGATGTTGGGATTGGGAGCGGGCAGCAACGAGGGCGGTGGTGCAGGAAACGGAGACGAAGAGGCAGACGCAGATGCAGGCGCAGACGCTGGTTTTGGAATCGAACGACGAGGGCTGGCAGTCATTCGACTCTTGGGTCAGACAGGGTAGAGGCTGACGGGCAAGGGCCAATGAGAACAGCGGCTGCGGTGCAGTTGCCGAGACGTCTGGTGATGGCGATGGACAACGGCAGACAAGATGGAACGACGACGTGGGCGGATGAAATGTGAAGGCAAAAGTCGAGGAGAAAAGAGGAGCGCAGTGCACGGCAGAGGACTGGATGGATGATGTTGATTGCTGGTGCTGGTCTGGTCCACTGCTGGTCGGCTGCTTGGTGGTCTGCTGGTGGTCGGCTGGTGGTCGGCTGCCGAGCTGGCCTGGCAGGTGTCGGTAGGCCTGGCAGGTGTCGGTTGGCCTGGCAGGTGTGCGTCGGCCTGGTCGGCTCTGGTACAATGGATTTGATGTCACGGCCAGGCGACGCCTGCTCAGTGGGATCCTGGGAGTCCGGGGGTCTGGACGTCTGGAAGCCTGGGATTGAGGAATTGGGGGGCAAAGGGGAGATGGTCCAGAGACGAGGTCAAGAGGCCAACAAGCCGGACGTGGGAGAGGCGAGATGGCGAGAGACGCACACACACAGAAGGACAACACACACAGAAGACCGAGAGAGAGAGAGAGAGAAAGCGAGAGAGAGAGACACGGAGATGCCCACGCCAGCAGACGCCAGACGCCAGACGCCAGACGTCTCTCTCACTGGTCACCCGGCTCTTTTCAACGTTCAACGTTGGTACATCAATACATTCACAAGCACCTACTCCTCTTTCGCACGCGCCAGGCTGAGTCGCTAGCCCTCTAGCCTCGTGGAGGGGGACGGGTCGCATGCGTCGCGCAAGTGGCGTCGCGACCAAGGAGCCAGGAGTCGGGACTCTCAAGACTCAGGTCCAGGCGGCAAGGACCTTGGACTGCCTGGTCAGGTCTCTAGATTGCCTCGTCAGGACGGACTGGGGAACCATGCAGACCAACATCCCAGAGACGTCGGCTTGCTTCACAAGGCATAGCGCCCGGCTGCCCAGTGCTCAGTGCCGACAGCAGAAACCAAGCTAAGTACTTGCTCCTTGGAATCTACCTTTTATTAGCAATAAAATAGCCAAGCCAGACATGGGGCCGCGTAATGGCAGGAGTGTATCGACTGTATCCGGACTGTCTTGCACGTACATACAGTGGGTGTACGTCTGCACGATGCCGATGCCGATGCCGACGCCGATGCCGACGCCCCTGTTATGCACAATCGACGCTCGCAGATAGATGGAGCACGGAGCATGGAGCATGCGAGGGGATGCGTGAAGAAGCTGTGCATCCCCTTGGTGCCCATAAGGCTACACTCATGTACCGCCTATGTTTGATTGGATGCCTTTTTAGGTACATCTAAGTACCTTGAAAACGCGATAAATAATGAGGAGTTCTGTGTACTAGAATGTACTTTGCTACTTATATCTCACACAATTTTGCATGTATATAAGGTACCCGTAGGATATGCGATCTTATTGGATAATAAAGTGGGGAGATACAAAAATGTAGCCTTATGGGCACCAAGGGGATGGAGTCTGCCATTGCCACCAAGTACCTACACATGTACAGATACAGACAACCAGGTAACTCCCCGGATACCTCTCTACCAACCTACTAGTACCTGCCTAGGCCCGACTAAGAGCCTTCTAGTAGGCACTCTGCTTGACCATCTCCTGGAGCTAACACCAAACCGCAGTAGCTCTGGCTCCGGACGCGCGTGCAGAAACCGCATGGACCGGCGGGAGCTTGCGGCTTGCTGCGGCTGGCAAAGCATCAACCGTCAAGCGTCTTCCTCCGGCTTCTTTTTCGTCGGTGGCTCTCGTTCATCATTCATCAAGCGTGGCCCGCCGCCCGCCCACGCTCCCACCTCCCACGCTCTGCGCGAGCGACTAGCCCCGATGATGGGGGACCTGCAACGAGGGGCCCGCGCCTATTGGCCCACTCCTTGCCGGTGGGCCCTCTGCCGCTACCTGGAATCATACGATGAGCATCAATAGCTGGCTGTGATTGGTCTAGTCAAATGGATAGCCTGGGCAGCCTCCACTGGCCATGTTTTTTCTCCTTGGACTTGACTTTTCAGTAGCGTCACTGATGGTCTGGTGTCGAGGTTCCGTCTCCGTCTTCTCTGTTATATCTGACGTCCCTCACCAGCTCATCAGCAGAAATCCACCGATGGGCAAGGGCACTATCAAAAGGGGACAACAATGAACAACGACTACCGCGTCATGCCGGCTTACAGTATGCCCCGTGCTCGCGGCCCGGACCATCGGATCCCGCGGGGCTTACTTGGTCTCTGTCCTGGAGTAAACAATCCTGGATGCACATTACATCAATCAAGTACACATTCCTCAATTTCCTTTGTTAGACTCGGCCGGCTGACAGCCACACCGGTTACCATTGTATAATATGCCACCAACGAATGAACAATCGTCTACCGAGTACTTTCAGTAGCAGGTACTCGGTATTTTACCTACCACGAGTCGACGTCTCTCTCTCAGCAATCTGCATTGCCAGGCGTTTAAAAAAAAAAAAAAAATCTTGTGTAACACCTAAAACCAGGGACGGGAAACTCTATTTCTGCGCCTTGCTCTTCCTGGTATTGCAGTCATCTTTTCGGTCGAACATCTAACGCCCGTCGTATATTTCCAGAGTAACGCCCGACTTCACCACACAGATGGATGTAGTCATCCGGCCGTCAAGAGCTGACGAATGCTCGGATCCTTTTTATTTCTTTGTTGATTCACTCTTTCATCATCTTGTGTGCGGCTGCACAAGGTCAGGGTCAGGTCGATGCATTCCCGATATCAAGACCGGATTTGAGCCGAGATACCTACCGCCAGAATCCCTGCATCTAGCATCATGACAACAAGGTCAACTACGTCAGCGAACCCATCAGCAAACTGTACATACAATAGACCCCCTGTATGATTTTACAACAGTACATGACCGGGGGGAATCTATCCAATAAAATAGCCTTGCATTAAGCCACAAAAGCACAGATAATACCTAGCTTAGAGCAGCGAATTAGATGCTAAGAAATGTGCCTCTAAGAAAGTGGCGTTTAGTGGCGTAAGTACTGGGTGTAAAATCATTCAGGGGATGAACTGTAGTACATAGCTACGGTTTTTCGCACACTATGCACGTACACTACTAGGGCAGTGAAAAGGGCAAGTTGTGCCGTCCCGCAAAATCGAGAAGTACAATAGTCGACGACGGAACGTTCCATATGTTGCTCTGCGGGCTGCGTCATGCGCATTTCCGCGATCATGATGCCTGCCTATAGTAAATGCTCTTTGATTGGAATCGACACATGACCACAATGTACATATGTACATACATATGTACAATATGTACAGTGGGTGTATATATGTATGCAGTGTCTCCATTAAGAGTCACGCAGCTCTTATGCGTAATTCCCTGCTCAGCAGCCATCCAGTTCCTGAGTCATGCTGTCATGTCGGCTGGCCATGACTGGGATATCATAGACCGACGTTGGCAATGTTATATGAACCAACTGGCCCGATACTCCGACAGTCGAAAAGCAAAAAACAGAGCTCATATAAAGACAACGTCATCCCGCACCGTGCTTGTGTACTATCCATGTCGCTTCCGGTAATGACCATCAAGGTCCAGCGAGGCAGTAAAAAAAAAAAAAAAAAAAAAAAAAAAGAGGTGCAGTTTCATAAATTTGCAGCACCTCGTCTTGACTGGATATTGGACGGCTATAGCAAGACTATTTCCGTTTGGGAAAAGAACAATCTAAAATCTAGGGCCACCATGCATATGTATGGCACCCTTCCATATTTGCCAGCCATAATGGTACAGAGGAAATTTGGCTGCGGCGTCCCAACGAGTGGCCCTCGATGAATAGTTCCCAAGAACCCTCTATCCTCGTGTTTTCTGCGAGCGTGTAGCATGATCCATCCCAAACCATCAAATCCTCCGCTGGCCCGCCCGCTCTGCCCGCAGGAACGCGGCCCGTAGTCGTGTAGATCTCCCAGGTCTAGCCAAGGAAGGAAAACACCAAAAAAGATGAACAAAAAAAAACCCAAAATTAGAAATAAAATCCCGAAACCTAGAAAATTAAAGCATTGCTCGAAGTGGTGTGCTACAATTCTTTGCTGATTCTTTCCCCCGAGCAGACAAAGGAGTAGTATTCAACAACCCCCTTCCCTCCCTCCTCCCCTGGATCCAATTCACTCAAATCTGCACCACACACACGTCCATGTTGCACTGTTCCTTGAAAACAACCCTCCCCTCTCTTTTCTTTTCCTTTTTCCTTTTTCCTGTCAAATTCCCTTACCCCCGAGACATATTCTTCACGAGACATTCCCAAACACTGTACGTCCCTCGGAGAGAAAAAGAAGATTGGGTAGCAGAACCATGTGATGCAACTTGAATTTGAAACATCTTTCCCCCCCCCCCTCCTCCATTGCATTTGCCACTCGGGCAAATAGAAAAATGTCTTTTACGTTATTTGTCCTGCTGCGCCCGCGTGTTCCCCCCTCCCCCTCTTCCATACGACGCTATCGCATACACACGGGACAAGAGCTGCATTCATTATGTTTTTCCATTATTATTTTTTATTATGATTGTCATTTCGTTTTTTTTTTTTTTTTTTTTTTTCCC
>SRPT01000889.1:0-12759 GCA_018360205.1 Claviceps digitariae
TATAGGTATATTAATAGTAATACCCCTAGACTCTAAATAAGCTATAATGCTTATTATTATTAAGTATTATAATTTAGGGTTATTAAAAGAAAAAGGGGTCTTTAGAAGTTATATCTATCTTATAACTAGGGCAATTAGTTAAAAGCTTATTAAGGTACTTCTTATAAATTAACACGCAGTATAACTAGTCCCTATTCTCTAAAACCCTAATATAAAGCGGGTATCTTATGCAAGTGCCCTTACTTTATATTTTATATAAGTGCCTTTACTTTATAGTAGGTTAAGGTTAGCTAGACCTAATATTAAACTTAATTTCCTTGCTAACTAGTTACCTCTAAGGATATACTTAGAATTACCTCTTTTTTTCTTTTTTTTTTATTATAAATGCTTAGATTAAATAATTTATTTTATTTACTTTATTTATTTTTTATTCTAAGCTACTATTTTTACTATTTTCCTATTTATTTTAGTAATAAGCTATATTCTATCTCTACGCCTTATTACTAGGGAGGGGGGCTACTATTACTCCTCCTTACCTATTTCTTTTTATTTCCCTTTTAAATATATATTTATACTTTCCTATTAATTAAATATTTAAGCTCTCTTTCTTATAGCTTATATAGGGGAGGGATATCTAGTGTAATTCTATTCTTAGTATCTAATATAAACTCCCTATAGGTAACCTTAGCTATATTATATAGGTTATTAATATTATTAAATAAATTTTCCTTTCCTAGGAAAGGAATATAAGGGTGCCTTTTAGTTATTTTAGGCTAATACCCTTAAATATAAGCCTATTTATATTTTTTAGACTTCTAAATATAGTTACTATAAGTCCCCTCTCTAATGCTAAGAATAGACTAGTAACTATAGAAAGGAAAGAAAATATGCTTATTAAAGCTTATAACTATATATAAATATATATTATAGTAGTAGGTATAAGCTAGATTATTTATTTAACTATATATTATAACTAAAAGAGCTAGCTTTCTTTCTAAATAATATAATAAAGCCTTAAAGAAATATCTATTTAAATACACTAGCTTAGCAAGGATAAAAATAGAAACTGCTTAACTTTTTATAATAGCTTTCACCCCTAGAATACTTTTTAAATAACTAAACATTTAATCCTAAAGGTTAATATTCTTTAGGTATTATACTATAACTTTTAGTGCATTTAAAGGGAGGCCTTTTTAAAGAGTAACTTTAGTATAAATTAGGATACTACTATTTCTAATATTAATATTACTAATAATATAAATTTAGAAAAGGAACTTTATTTAAATACCTAAAGCTATTAGTATCCCTTTAAACTATTTAATTAAACTAAAAAGTACTTATAAAATTAAGTTATAGAGAATTTAGGTAGAGTTTAATGTAAGATCTTTATGCTATAGAATTTAATTTTAAAAGAGCTTATTTAGGAACTTTTATAGTAATAATATTAACTATATTTAGAAGCTAAGTATAAGGGAGGCAAAGTCTTTTTATAATAAAAGTAATAATTAAAGGGTTATTACTTAAAGAAAGGAAGAAAAAAAAGAGGAAAGTAAAGGTAAAAAGAAGAGAGTATAAGTAAAAAATAGGCTATAGGACTTATAACTAACTAAATAGGCTTATTATATGCATTATAAGCTAATAAGTATTAGAGTGATTTATAATACTTATAATAGGTATTAGGAAGTGCTAAATTTATTATTAATATAGGCAATAATAGGATATATAGTTAAAGGTAAATTACACTCTTACTTATAGGCTAGCTTTACTTATAACCTTTAACTACAGACCTTAAGTATAAAAACATAGGCTTTTTGCTTTCTCTTTTCTTTTTTTTCTCTTCTTTCTTTATATAAAAACCTTTTTTTTTTTTCTTTTTTTCTTTTAATAAGAAAGCTGCTTTTTCTTTTATAGAATACTATAACTATAATTCTCTTTTAACTATGCTAATTCCTACACTAACTGTTTTTTTTTTTTATTTCTCTTTTTTTATAGTTTTACTCTTACTTTTTTTTTATAAATTTTATTTTTAACTATTTAATCTAATAGCAAATATAGAGGATTACTAACTATATCCTAGGTTTATACCTTAGAATATAATAATTCTAGGAGCTAATAATATTTACTACTTCACTATGCTTACTTAAGATACTTTGCCTTTTCTTATAAAAAAAAAGGAATCTTTTAGTTATAATAGGGCTTTTTATATGCTTAATAAAGTTCCTTTTATCTAGAAAGACCTAAATTTACTTTATAAGTTTTAGCCTTCTATTTTTATTCCCTAATTTTACTAGCCTTTTATTCCTATTTTAGTAGACTTTAAAACGTTTAACTTAGACTATTATGCCTATATTCTATTATTAAAGCTAAATATAAACGCTAAATAATAGATAGACTATCTAAGGGATATATATAGTTTCCTTAGAAATACTATTTATAAAGACTAGCTTAATTAGTTCTAACTTCTTATAATAGTAAGGATTATTAGAAGAGAGCTTAAAGAAATTATTACATTCCTACTAATAAAAATCTCTATACTTAATAATTGCTTTAATTATAATAGTCTTTATAGAGATTTAACTATAGTAAGAATTTACTTAAGTAATCTAAACTATCTAATTAATATTTAATATAGTATTTTCTATAGTATTTATTAACTATATAGGGATTAGTATAGTAAATAACTTATTGCTAGCTTTATATATTATAGGAACTATTAGACTTGCTTTATTTTTAATAGAATATATAGGTATTTATATTATTTTAACTCTTATATAGAATAGTATAAGCTTAAATTCTAAAAATTTATAAAAGCATAGAGTTAGATATTAAATAATATAAACTACTCTTATTCCTTTAAAGCTATTATAGTTTCTACTCCTACTTAAATAGAAGAAATAGAATATAGCTATACTTACCTTAGCTTCCTTATTTATACACTTAAAGAAGCTATTAAACTATAACTACTTAAAATAATATTTAATAGTATAGGTTTTAAAAACCTTATAAAAAATATTATACCTTCTGCCTTAATAGGATTATTTAAACTATAAATTTAATAGTAGCTTTTTATAAATAATATTCTTAATAATTTATTTAATTATTTAGGGGCTTAAAAGAGAACCCTTTAAGTGCTAAAAGATATAGCTATAAATAAATTAGAATATAGTAATTCCCCTAGCAATAACCTAATAATTATAGAATATTTTAATATCTCTTATTTTATATAATAAGGAAAAATCCTTTTGCTTTATATTCTTTTATAAACCCTAGAAAAAGGAAATTTACTATTATACACTTTAGATAATTAAACTATATAACCTTCTAATATAAATTAAGTAGTAATATTTAATTAAAGGTTTTTTTTCTATTTTATTAGGCTTTAGAATAGAAGTTAAATTTTAGTAGTAAATATATATTATAAACTATTATTAATTAATAGAATAATTATTACTATTTAAAATTAATAGCAAAATATACTTACTTAAGAGCAATATATTTTACTAAAAAGTCTAAGCTAATATAATCTTTTTAATTAAATAGACTAAATATTAATTAATTTTTCTTTTTAGAATTAAAGCTAATAATCCTTAGATTTTAATGTAAGGAATAAAAGATTTAGTTCCCTTTTACTACTTATTACTACTACTTTAAATATATTTACTTTAAGCTAGCTTTCTATATCTTCTAGACTTAGAGAAAGAAGTATTTTTATAAGCTTAAGCATTAAATTAAGTAGTTTATCTTTTATTTAAAGTGTTAGAAGCACCTTACCTTAAATCTAGTGCAAAATTAAAGAGTTATAAATATACTAAATAAATAAATAAATTAAGAGAGAAAATAAAAAAGAAAGGTCTAAAGCTATAAAATATAATATAAATCTAGTATAGTAATTTTAAAAGCTTTAAGTATTTAATTAAAGGGATTAGCTATAATATAACTAGTTTACTAGACTTATAGGCATTTAGTAAGATCCTTTTTATAATACTTTATAATAAAGTGCTAAAGTAGTATAAATTAGAGTAGTAGGCTATAAAACTATAATTAAATTACTACTCCTACTTTAATAAAAGAATTATACTTAAAGGGCTATTTTTACTAGTGCTTTTATAAGTAAAATATTTATTTTAGTTATACCTTTTAAAATTATATTTAGGGATAGTTAGACTAAGATTAAGGATTACACTAAGGTAGAAATAATAAGAAAGGTTAGAAAGGTTAATTTTAAGGATAAAAGAATAAGGAAGTAATAAGGAATATAAAATAAATAAGCTTTAGAATATCTAATTAGAATATAATAAATTGTTTTTTTTTAAAGATATATTTATTTTTATTATTCTTTTAGTTCTTTTTACTTAAGCACTATAGCTTATAAAAATCTATGCCACTCTAGGGGAGGTTTATATTAAGGGTTTAAATGCCCTAGTAAAAAATTTACTTAGTTATATAAAGAATATAAATATAGAGGAAAGGGGTGTTTATAAGTCTAATAAAGCCTTAGAAAGAAGGTTATTTAATTAATTAGAAAAAGTATATAAATAGGTAGTTTTTTACTTATATAAGTGCTTCTAATAAGCATTATTATTAGCGTAGCTAGTGTTATGCTATTTAATTAAGGTGCCTTTTTAATTTATAATTCTTTGCTTATAATATTATTAAAATACTTAAAATACTGCTAATTAAAAGTTTTATTTATATTTATTTTATTATTAACTATTTAATCTGGATTCTTATAACCTAATTATTAACTTTGTTTTTCTTCCTAACTATAGGTTATTATTATGAGAAAATCCTATGTTTTGCTTCTTTGAGATTTATATAACCTTTCTTTCTTAGTGTGCAGTATAACTTTTTAGGGTGGTTGTTCCCGGCCGACACATTACTTAATATAGAGTTACCTTTATTCTTAATTATATTTATTAGAGTTTATAGGGTATAAGGCATTAGTTTATAATTAGTTAATTTATTAACTTTATAGTAATAGTAGTTTATAGAAGGAACTATTTTTATAGCTTTTAACTTTTTATTATAAAAGAAGACTTTATTTACACCCTTAGCGTATATATTACATTCTTTTCTAATAGATTTAGTAAGTAATAAAAAGAGTTATAAAAGGTTTTAAATTATAAACCTAATCTTTTTAATAAAAACTTCTTTATATAATTAACTAATAAGGCATTTCTATAGGCTCTACTTTCTATATTTAATAACGCCCCCTTTATCTATCTAAGCTTAAGCCTTAATAAAGAGTTTATTTATTATATTTTTAATATAAGTTCTCTTATTTACATTAGTATTAATTAGAGAGGTAATATTTATATTTATTTAATTAGATAGTGTTATAAATATAATAATATTTACCTATATTAGTAATTCTCTCTAAAGAATCTTAGTTAAAGTTAATTAGTATCTCTTTAGTTAATATATTACTAAGTTAATATATTTATAAATAAAGTTAAGGGTATTTTTTTTATCTTTCTAAACCTTTTAAGTCTTTATAGTCCCCTTTAAATACTATTAAACCTAAACTATAAGAGGTTAAATAGTATAGTTACTAAAATATTCTACTTAAAATAAGGTAAGGTAGTATAGGTAGGATTTTATAGCTAGAAAATAGTTATAAAGAATAGGTAGAATTTAGTACTTTTAAATATTATTACTAATTACTATAATTCTTACTTAGGGATTATAGTAAATAAAGCTAATTTTTTAATTATAGTTTAATAAATTATACTTATTAAGGAAGTATCCCTCCTTATTATAATAAAAATATCTATAGTGCTACTAATATTATTTATAGCTTCCTAGTTATATTAAGTAAGACTAGTTTAGCCCTCTAGTTTATATTATATTAATTTATATTTAACTAAATAAATTAAGTTATTCTTTAGCCCTTTTTAATATATTAATTAGTTAGATAGCATTATAAACTATTATAATCCTTAGATTCTTAAGTTATTTAGTAAGAGCTTTAATTTAGTTCTTATAATAAGTTAACTTAAAGCTAGGTCCTTAATACTAAGCCTAACTCCCTTAAAGTTTATAAAAAGCTAATATAGAATTATTATTATTAAACTAAAAAGAGGTTAAATAATTTATATAGCTTAGATTAAATAATTAAGCATTATATTAAAAGGGGTAGTTATATTTAATGTTTTAATTTTTAAGTTATAAATAAGTTTTTATATACTTTATAAGCTTAAGCTATAAATCCTTATAAAGCTTTATAAGAAAATCCTTATAGGTTATACTCTTTTAGTCTATAAAACTAATAATTAATTTATTAGAAATAGCCTTATAAATATACCTAGACTGCTTAATAGCTATTTTCTAAGTTTTAAGTTAAGCCTTTAATACTAAAGCATAATATATTTATAACTATAGGTAGGTATTATTAATATTCTATAGTCTCTTTATATTATACTCCTTAAGCTAGTTTATTACTATTTTTATTTACTTCTAAGAAGTTATATTATAATATATAAATAACTTCTCTTTAGCTTTAGCCTAGGTATAAGCTATTATAAGGACTTTTATAGTTTAATAGATTTTAAGGGTAACTTCCTTCTTAAGCATTTAATATTAATTAGTTTTAGGTATACTAAAAGCTTTTATTTTAGCCTTAAAGTCCCTAATAAAATTAGTAATATTCTCCTTAATAAACTAGTTAAATAAATATTTATTCTAAAGGGATATAATTATATACTAATAACCTAGGGATTCCCTAAGAATTTAAGTAAAGGTCTTAGGGTTAAGGCCTTTAATATAGTTTATATTATTAATCTTAGAAATAAGGCTTTTAATATAGCTTATATTAGTAAGTTTAGGGTTAGTAGCTTTAATAAAGGGTTCCTATATATTAGCTTTAGGTAGACTTAGAATAGAAAAGAGTGTATAGGTAAGGTGCTCTTTTAATAAGTTTAATATAAGGAGCTTTAAATAATTAAATAAATAGAAAAAGGATAAGGAATTAGGGGTTTTTAAAAGATAATTTTTCTATAAAGTTAAGAGTATTTCTCTATTAGTTATCTTTAGGATTCTATATATAAAAATAGTAAGAGTAATAATGTCATGGCCAGGCTGCCCGCGCTTGGGCCAAGGGCATAAGGGATAGAGGGCAAAGGGCATAAGGAAAAGAGGGTAAGTTACGCCCTTACTTTAAGCTCGCTATAACCTAGCTAAGAGTATAAAAAAGGGAGCGCATATATATATAATAGAGGCTAGAGATTTACACCTTTAAGCATTACTACCTACCTTCTAGCTTCCTAGCTATAAAGCATTTATATCTTAGTCTTTACTCTATTAGTATTTACCTATCTAGTCTTAATAATTAAATCTCTCTCTCCTAAAGAGATAGTAAACTATTAACTAAATTAGAATATTTACCTAAAGAGTAACCTATTTTATTAGCTATAACCTAGCTGCTATAATATAGAATACTAATAATTCGTTATAAGCAATTAAGGAAGAGGGCCCTACTAGGTCTAAAGCTGTAATGCTAGACTAATTTATTATGCTAAACTAATCTACTATACTAGATAAAGAGGCTAAATTAAACTATTGCCTTAAGGAAGCAGTAAAGAAGCTATAACTTACTAATAAGTAAAGGGAGCTAGAGTAACTTAAGCAGACCCTTTAGAATACTAATAACTATAATATAATAAATAATAACACTAATAGTAAGATTAGTACTATTACTACCCTAAGGATAAGTACCCTTAGTATATAGAAGCAAATACCTTACTACTACTTAATAACCCTCTAGCTATAATAAAGCCTAGCCTAAACTTAATTAAAGGTCTCTATTTATAAAGGTAATACTTATAAAAACCTTTAGAATTTTCTTATAGATTTAAATATAGCTTTTACTATAGACCCTATCTCATTCTATAACAATAAAACTAAGGTAGCTTATACTAATAGCTACCTTACTAATAATATAAAGTAACAATAGATATATTTAATCTAAGCTAATAATAGCTTTATAGACTATAAAATATATATATAGAAAACCTTTATAGACTAGCTTAAGAATAGAATAATAAATAAGAATGCTTACTACTTAGAAGCTATAAGAGTGCTTATAAGTCTTTACTAGTTAGATAGCTAATTATTTTAAAGCTTTACTAGAGTTTAAAGTAAGACTAAAGCTAAGCTTCTAGAAGCTATTCCTAAATAACTATAGATATACCTCTTTATTAATAGCCTTAACTATATTATAAGGAAGTAAATACTTAGCTAAGAGTTCCCTAAGAGCTAGAACTACCTGCAGGGCTAGGGCTATAAGGCAAAAGTTACTATTAAAGGCCTATATACTAATAATAACTAATCCTAATCCTTTTAATAGAAGAGATAAAGATTAAACTCCCCTATTATAACTTAAAAGTAACTAAAAGGTAAGTTTACTAGGCCTTAGGACCTAAACATTATAACCTACTATAAGTATAGAAAGGATAGCTATATTTCTCTATATTATACTAAGCTAAATTATATAACTTATAGCAGTAATAAATATATTACTTAGTGACACTAAACACGCTATAACTACACTAATACTAAGCAGTTTAATATAAATACCACCCTTATAAGGACTAATTAAAGCTAAGGGTATAAGCCTACTATAAGCCCTCTAACCTTAAACCCTATATAATAACCTAGTTAAATAGTAAGGCTTAAAGTAAAAGGGAATAATAAGTTAATAATAAGAGTAATATTATAGTAAGACTACTGCTAGGTAATAGTAAATATACTATTTAACTTAAAGGTAATAAATTTGCTTATATACCTAAAAATATTAAGCAAAGTAAATTAGAGTAATATAGTTATTTCTAGCTAGGAGCTAGAAAGCGCCTTAGGAGACTTATTAATTAATAAAGGTATTCTTAATAAGGTTATTAGAGTTACTAATAGTATAGAATATAGTAGAATATATTAAGTTTGCTACTATATTACTAAGGTATATAAAGATTTACTACTTAGAATAAACTAGGCTAAGGAATATAAACCTTAGATATTATTATAGGGACTTAAGATATAAAGGCACCTAGTAATAAGGCAATGCCTCTCCTATATAGGGGGCAAGTAGTAAGTCTACTATAAGAAAAAGAAGGCTATAATTATAATAGTATTAGCTAGGCTAATAAGCCCTCCCTCTATTAAAGAACTAATTAGGTTAGGTAGCTAGCTATAGAGCAATTAGCTAGATTAATAGACTAGCCTATAACTAGATATAGAATAGGTGCTAAGTAGTAACTAAGCTAGGCTATTACTACTAGCTATATACTTAGATTATACTAAGGTGTTCTTAGAGAAATTAGTAGGGTAGCTGCCATAGCTTAGCGGCTATATATATA
This sequence comes from Claviceps digitariae, assembly GCA_018360205.1. Taxonomy (NCBI): domain Eukaryota; kingdom Fungi; phylum Ascomycota; class Sordariomycetes; order Hypocreales; family Clavicipitaceae; genus Claviceps; species Claviceps digitariae. Next base: position 9,351 of record SRPT01000889.1, read on the forward strand.
TAATTAAGCTAATTAAAGGAGAGACTCCCCCTTAGGGACTAATATATAACCTAGCTAAGAAGGAGCTAGAGGTTCTCTATAAGTACCTAGCTAATGCATAATATAAGGGATAGATTAGAAGATCTATAAGCCCTTTAGGGGCACCTATTCTTTTTATCCCTAAAAAGGGTAGGTAACTATAACTATATATTAACTATTATAGCCTTAATAAAATCACTAGGAAAGACTATATACCTCTACTACTAATATCTAAGATCTTAAACTAATTAAGGAATGCTAAGATAGTTATAAAGATTAACCTTAAGGATGCTTATTACTAGCTATATATCTATAAGGGAGATAAGTAGAAGACTACATTCTAATGCTATTATAGCTACTTTAAATACCTTATAATGCCTTTTAAACTAGTTAATACACTAGCTATATTCTAAGAATATATTAATAATGCACTTAAAGACCTTATAAATACTATTTATATTATTTACCTTAATAATATCCTAATATATAGTAGCAACCCTATAGAGTATAAAGGGTATATTAGATAGGTCCTTTAAAGGCTCTATAATATAAAGCTTTTTACTAATCTAAAGAAATATAAATTCTCTATAGATTAAGTTAATTTCCTAGGATTTATTATAATGCTAGAAGGACTTAAAATAGAACTAGAGCGTATTAACGTAGTAGCTAACTAGCTACTACTAAGTAGCGTGATAGATATCTAGTGTTTTCTTAGCTTTATAGAATTCTACTAACGCTTTATAAAATAGTATAGTAAGATTGCTATGCCGCTAACTAATTATTTTAAAGGCAATAATAAAGGAAGCTTCTAGCTAGATAGCTATAAGCTTAATGCATTTAACTAGCTTAAAAAGAAATTCCTTAAGGCACCTATCCTAATGTATTTTAACCTAGACACGCTAATTAGGATAGAAATAGATGTATTAGCGTATGCTATAGGAGCTATACTAGCGCAGTTATAGCTAGGGAACTAGCACCTAGTTACTTATATATCTAGGAAGCTATTAAGTCTTAAGCTTAAATATTTAATGCTAGATAGTAAGTTACTTACTATTTAAAAGGTATTTAGAACTTAGAGGCACTATTTAGCCTACTTAAAGCATTTAATTTAAGTAATTATAGACTATCTAAACTATAAGTACCTTGCTATAAAGCTAAAGCTATTTAGTAGGTAGGTAAATATATTAAATAAGCTTTACCTATTTAACTTTATAATTAAATATAGGCCTAGTAAGTTAAACCTAGTAAATAGCCTTTTAAAATAACCTAATTACTTCTTAAAAGAAGCTATAAGGGAAGCTAGAATATCCTACTTGCCTCTATTCCTTGCTAAGTTTATAGAGAGCAAGTAGTAAGGCAAGTAGCTAGATAGCCTAATATTTAAGTAGATAGAAGTTCTAACTAATAAGGCTATAAGTATTAATTATAATAAAGAAAGGCACTTAAGCTAGCTAACTCTTAATACTACTAAGCTATAAGATAGCTATGCTATTAAAGTAATATACTTAGTAGTAAATGCTTAAATTTAGACTAATTAAGTGTATAACTTAGACAGTGTAGGGTATAAATATAGGTTATTCTATATAAGAGTAGTAACCACCCCCCTATCTAGTAGCGCGCTAAAAGTAAGCTAACTAGCTTTAGAAGCAGGGCTCTTTATACTAAAAATATAGCTAAAGCCTAGTTATTAGAATAGTATTCTATTATATAAGTCTATAGATTTAGTTATATTTAGTAAGGTAGTAGCAACTAAGGACTGTAGTTAAGGTAATAATAGTACTACTTTAGATTAAATAAATAAGACTTTAAATACAAAAGTAAGCTATTAATGCCCCTACCTATTTAGAGAAGAACTAGCGCCTAAGTAAAGAACTAGCTAGGAACTTATAGCTAGGTTAATAGTAATTAGAAGAACCTCTTCTAAGTTAATCTTAAATATAGATAATAATTTAATATAGCTACTCTTTATATCCTTAAAGTCTACTTAGGCAGAAAATATACTAGTAAAGTAGTAGTTAAAGCTACTATATAGTAGCAATATAGAAGCTACTTTAAATAGAACTATTTAGTTAGTTAATAGGAATAGCTTACTATTATTTAAGGGCAAAGCCTATATACTAGTAGGCATAAAGAGTGAGATTCTCTAGCTAGTTTATAATAACCTAGTAGCGGGCTACTATAGCGTAAGTAAGACAATTAGACGTGTAGCATTATAATATTATTAGCTAGGTATAAAACGAGATGTAAAGACTTATATAAGTAACTATCTAAGTTATTAACTAAATAAGCCTAGATTACATTAACCCTATAGTAAGCTAGCGGCATTACTAGTGCCTAACTAACTATTCTAAGAATTATTAATAGATTTTATTATAGGGCTACTACTAATAAAGTAATATAATAGAAAGATATATAATATAATACTTATTATTATTAATTGTTTCTTTAAATACGCTCTATACATTGCTATAACTATAAGGGTAATAAGTAGTAACTTTATAATAATCTTTATTAAGAATATATTTAAAGATTATAGAGTGCCTAAAGGTATTATTAGTAATAAAGGCACTATTTTTATAAGTAAATTTTAGCGTATATTCTGCTACCTTATAGTAACTAAGTGGCTTCTTAGTATAGCTTTCTACCTTTAAATTAATAGGCAAATAGAAAGAATAAATTAAGTCCTTAAGCATTATTTAAGGGCATTTAAAAACGCTAAGTAGACTAACTAGTTAGATCACCTCCTACTTACCTAATTTACTTATAATATAAGCTACTACTTTACTTATAGCTATACACTAGTAGAGTTACTATAAAGTTACTAACCTAAAGGCTCTAACTAAGTTATTAGACTACTTAATATTATTAACTAATAAGCTAATCTATAGGTTAAAGAACTATATAATAAGCACGCTAAGATTAAATAGCTACTTAGTAGTATATAGAAATAATATATAAAGTACTATAATTAGAAAAGGAAACTAATATAGTTTAAGGTTAGTAACTTTATACTTCTTTCTATAAAGAATATTAACTTATAATATCCTAGTAAGAAGCTTATAGTAAAGTACCTAGGACTATTTTAAGTAATTAAGAAGGTTAGCAACTATAAACTAGTATATTATTTAAAGCTTCCCCTAATAATATAGTTATATAATGTTTTTAATATTATAAGTTTAGAATAGTTTAAAGGAGACCTAACTATAGCATAAGTAGAGACTTTATAGCTATTTATTAATAATAAAGCTAAGTCTTATAAGGTTAAGGAAATTATCTTTTATAAATACAAAGGAAAGAGGCAAAAATATCTAGTTAAGTAAAAGGGCTATAATAGCTTTAAGAATTCTTAGGTATTATAAAGAGACTTTAATACTAAAGATATAATTAAGGA
>SRPT01000089.1:0-59111 GCA_018360205.1 Claviceps digitariae
AAAAAAAAAAAAAAAAAAAAAAAAAAAAAAAAAAAAAAAAAAAAAAAAAAAAAAAAAAAAAAAAAAAAAAAAAAAAAAAAAAAAGACGCAGACACAAGGTCAAGCTATGTGTCAGTCAAGTGGCATCGATGGAGCAACGGCAACACACATGTACATTGTCTGTAGTTTGTGATGCGTCGTTGTGCTTCAAGGCCCAGCTCCTGCCAACAACATCTGACGCGAAAAGGAGAAACGACTCCCGAAGCAGAGAGGTGCCTTGATTCCATATCCAGCAATGGTAAAAACAAATAACACGCGGAATCGCTGCTGTGGTGGCAGAGCGTATAGATTGAATCGTCTGAGAGGCTGAAGTACCAGGGCAGGATGGTGCCTGGCCTAGAAAACGTCGACGGGGTGTCGTTGGTGGAGGAGCGTCATGAGAAGAAGAGAACGATAATGGGGCCGATGAGGCTGCTCACTTCATTGCAAGGGTCCAATCATCAATGAATGGCCCAGCATTAAGAGGTTCAGGGGTTCAAAAGAGCCGTCCTGCCGTCCTGCCCTGTTTGTGTTCTACATATGCAAGGTTTCAAAACTCTGCAGTGATGGTTGCAATCATGTAAAACTCCATCACGTGATGACGGATAATCGCCCTGTCGAGGGATGCACTCCGAGGCTGGAATCTGCCGAGTTATAACTGGCTCGCCTCTGCTCCGTATATGTGTTGTTGTTGTTGTTGTTATATTTAACGCCCGGACGTCCCGATTGGGCAAAGGGCGTGTAGGGCTAGCGAACAGGGGGTGTGATAGGCTAACTAACCTACTATGTAAGGCATAGAGAAAATCTCTAAAACCCCGCGCCCCCCCTGCTAATAGCTATTCTATATTTTTATTGCTATAAGCTATATATAAAATTAGGGCAGTCTCTAGCGTTAGCGCTATCCTCTGCTTATACTTGCTTAGGCATAAAGATATTAGGTAGGTAAATTCACAGCCTACTATCTATAGTATTATCTTATTAAGTCCCCTGCCTATGCCCCTTATTACTAATAGTAGTAGGAAGGGGGGTAGGAGCTTAGAGGGAGAGAGAAAAATATACTAGTTTACTATAAAATAAGAGAAAAGAAAAGAATAAAAAGTATCCCCTAGGAGCGCCTAGGTGTAAATATTATAATAGAAGTTTATAACCTATATAAGCTTTAGAAAAGTCTAAAACTCTTTGCTTACTGCTATAGTAATAGCCTAGGCTATAGAAGGTGCTAGCTTTATATAGTATAAAGCCTTAACTCTATAGTAGTAAAAGAGGTAGTTAGGTAATTTCTACTGTTTATAAGAGTAGGCTAGGTTAGTATCTAAGTAATTAAAGCGCTTATAATATTTAGTAAAGTCCCTATAGCCTATTCTAACTATAATAAGCTAGGCTAGGAGGGGCTAGGGACTTTATAGCTTATTATTAGGCCTAGCTATAAATAGTAAGCTAAGCAGTTTATAGAAATTAGGCTAATTAGTATTCTACTAGGTTAAGAGTTTATCTTTAGAGTGGTCCTTTGCCTACCTTCTTATAAAGGCTATAGTTAGGCTATATATAATAATATTTAGTGTAAAGTAGCCCGCCTTAGTAAGCTAGTCTATAGCTTTATTCCTAGCTATGCCTTAGTGCCCTAAGCACTACTAAATATAAACATTACTATATAGCTATGCTAGCTAAGAAAATTCTAGCAATTAGGCTTAGGAGAAGATTAAGGCTTAGCTTGTAATTAACTAAATTGCTATGGTATTATCTAGTAGGATAACTATATTATTAGGGGGCAGCTATAGCTATAAAGCAGCTTAAAGACTAATAAAGGCTCTCTAAACCTCTATATTAAAGACCTTTGCCTATCCTAACTATTTATAGCTAGACGCTATAGTCTTTCCTTATTAGAGGATAATATAGTTAAAGCTAGTATTATCCCTAGCTTTCTTTAAGCTATTACTATAAACTATAGTATTAGCTATTAGGGAATTTAAGCGTAGTGTATAGGTAGCATCTTCCTTAGAGAGGCTAAGGGTTAGATCTAGGGCTAGGGAAGCTAGGGAAGGTAGTTTTAGGTATAATACTTATTTTATAAGGTTAAATATATACTATAGATAGGTTAGAAAAGGCTAGCGGTAAGTAGCCTAAGTTTTATATTGTTATACTGCGCTAGTAGCTATAACCTAATAAAGGGATTAGCGTATAGAAGTATCTATATTCTAGGCTTATAGGGTTAGGGAATAATAGCAGTTTAATGTATATAATCTTACTAAATATATTCTTTATTCTTATGCTAGGAGTTAATAGATTAGTAGAACCCTAGCTTCCTAAAAGAGAGCCGCTATAGGTGTAGTTTTCTAGGCTAGGATAATGGCCTAAAGGTAGTGTTTTACTATAGCTTTTATCTTATTAAGTAGATATGCATTCTAAGGGGACACTTACTTCTCCCTTTATCCTATAGAAGCTAGGACTATAGAGCTAGGGTACTATATAGTAGTAGCGTAAAGTAGTTATAGAAGAATAACTATAGTAATAGCTTTCCTTATGTAGTAAGGCAGAATTCTATATAGAGTATTATAAAGCTAAGTAAGTAGCCCTATAGTCTATTTAGCCTTTATAATCTAGGTGTAGATATATACATAGAATGTAAGCTACTAGTTAAACTAGACCCTAAGCTAGTGTAGGGCTGTAGTAGGTTAGACCTTAGTATCACTATATAGGATAGGTAGAGTGTCTTAGAGCAAGCCCTTATAGAAGTGCATGACTTCCATTTTATTTAGGCTAAAAGAGATGCTATTAGTAGCACCCTAGGCTTCTAACTTAGTAAGGACCTTATTAGCACTATTAATAGCGCCCTTAATAGTCCTAGAGAGAATAAGCGTAGCAATGTTATCTATATATTTATATTTTTGCTTACACTCTCTAATCTTATAAATTAGCTCTATATATAGCAGGAAAAGGACTAGGGAAGCTAGGGATCCTTAGGGCAGCCTATAATGTAGGGGGAGAGCTATAGAAGTATAGTTATAGAACTAAACTATAGTAGACTAGTAATTTATAAAAAAAGCTATTTAGTGTATAAGGTAAAAGGGCTAACCCTACTTATAAGTATATAGTATTAGCCTATTATAGAGAATAGCATTAAAGGCACCTTTAATATCTACTATAACTAAAGTGCAGGCATAGCTATTTAATAGGGCTACCTTTATATTATAGAGAAGGGCAGTAGTAAGGTCTACCCTACTGCGCTTTAGAAGGGCTCTAAATTAATTTACTGCTAGTATATAGGAAGTAATTATAATATACGCTAAGTAATAGCTAATAAGTTGCTTTAGACCCTTACTAAGGCAGGAGAGAAGGGAAATAGGGTACTAAGACTTAGGCTATATAAGGTTATGCTTACTAACCTTAGGGATTATAACTATCTTTATAGTCTTAAAAGGGGTAGGGTAGTGTCTAATTTAGAGGTATTTTTTATAGAGAAGCTAAACTAAGGGTTTAATCCTAGGCTAGGTAGCTTTAAGCATCCTAATATTAATTCTATCTACGCTAGGGGTAGTGTTTCTAGCCTTAGTGTAAGCATTTTTAGCTTTTTCTATAGAGACCTTATAGTAAAAGGGTAGTACTAAATATAAGTTTAGGAGAGGGATCTATAGGTTAGGGATATTATCCTTAGCATCCTAACGTTCTAAAATAGCTAATCTAAGCGCTATAGCCTTAGCTTTAAAAGTAATATAAACACTCCCTTTAAACTCTATTAGGGGGGGATAGAAAGGGCTTTGTTTGCTTATTTAGTAGGTTATTTAATATAAGTCCTTTAGGTTAGTAATGTCTTTAATTACCTTCTGCTAATATTTCTATTTTATAGTGCGCATAGCCTTGCAAAAAGCTTTCTATACTATAACTATATTTAGGCTGCCTACTATGCCTTTTAGTTATTAAGCTCTATATAGGGCTATATAAATATCTCTATACTTATCTATCTACTATAGAGACCCTATAGCTTTCTTCTAAATAAATAACCCTGCTACCTTAGTAGCTATTAAGAGGGCATTAATAAGCCCTACTACTAGTATATTTAGGTCCTCTAGGCTTATAGGGTTTAAATAGAAGGTCTAGGCTATGTTAGAGGTAACCTCTATAAAGCGGGAGAGCTACTTAGGGGTTTAAACGTAAGGGAGCTAGCGTAGTAAAACCTTGCCCCTAGGGCTAGGAAGATTAGTGTAAATTGTAGAGTAATCTAAGGAGCAGTAAAGGTAATCCTTAATCTAACTTATAGCGCTAGCTATATTAAAAATAGCTAAGTTAATAGTGTTACCTACTTAGTAGGTTAGAACCCTAGGCTTATTTAGAATGTGTAAGTAATTCTTATTTATTTAGTTAGTAAGTATAGCGCCCTAGCTACTAGCTTAACTTACTAGCTACTAGAGTAGGTAGTATGCATTAAAGTCCCTAGCTATTAGGACCTAAAGGGGAATAGGGAAAGTAATAAGAGCATTAAGTATATTGCTATCTTAACTGCTATTATAGTAAATATTAATAATAAAGACGCTATTAGCTTATATATAGAGTAGGCTAGCGGACTCCTTAGGAAGTAAGATTTATTCTATATTCTAAATAGAGTTCTAGATATATATAATTACTTTTAGTTAGTCTTTAAAGGCCTCTTAGGACTAGACTAGGAAGAAGACTTTATAATTAGGTTATATAAGCATTCTAGTAGGCTGCTCCCTATAGTTTATTTAAGGCTTTTAAAGGAGAATAATATTAAACTCCTTTACTTCTATAAGCTATAAGGCAGTAGCATAGGAGGCTATACCCCTCCTTATATTTACCTAAAATACCTATAGTGGCTTACTTAGTATATATAATAGGCATACTTAGTTATAGGCGCTTAGTTATAGCATATAGTTGCTTAATAGGCTCTACTAGGGAGAGATTTATAGGGTTATAGGAGCCTCCCCTAACTTGCGTTAGTAGGCAAAGGGAGGGAGCTAGGGGGCTATAGTTAGCGTTTAGTAAGTTTATTTAATATATCTCTAGGGGATAAAGGCTTTAATACTATGTAGTGCCCTGCTAGCATAAGGCAGTCTTTATATATTAACTAAGATAAATAAATTAGCTATTTAATTATAAGGGATAGGCTATATATAATAGGTTATTAGCCTAATAAAGTCTAAGGTAGTTAGCACACTATAGGGGGAGGCAGTAAGCTATATAGTTTTAATAGCTAGTATAGCTATATTAAAGGCACTAATGCTCTCTAGTGTAGTTAAGCTAGGAGTGGTAGTTTTAACACTTATTATATTACTAGAGGGTAATAGTTTTATATACCTTTTAGGTAAGCTAGCTAACCCTAAAGAGTTATTAGTGTTATTTAATTAGGTAGAGGAAGGAAATAATTATAGTAACTATACTACTCTTACTAGAGTTATATTAGGCTAGGTGTATATTTACTAGCTACTAAAGGGTCTAGGCTTTAATCTTATTATATATAGCACTAGTAATGTCTACACCCTCTTTAGCAAAGTTATAGAGCTATTAGGGGCAGTCCTTAACTATATATATATACTAGTTTTTATATTAGTTAACCTTAGTAGCTTTAATAAGTAAGCTTTAGCTAGCTAAAGTTACTATAAGCTAATTATAGGTAATAGTATTTATAGGCTTTAGGGCCTAACTAGTCTTTATATAGCTAGCCGCTAGGAGCTTTGCTAGGGGGATTTTTGCCTGTTTTATAATAGCCTGCTTAATTATATAAGGATCCTTCTACTACGCTAGGGCGTTCTTATTAAGTTATATAAGAAGTTAAAGATTCTTTGCTAGAGGAATAATAGTCTAAGGTTTAGCCTAAGGCTAAGGCTACTATCTAGATAGCTTAGGTAGCTATAAGGTATAACCCTATACTAGGGGATAGGTAAGTTAGGAGGCTACTAAGGCATAGGTAGGCTAATGTGTCTTTATTAGGGCTAGGGCTTAGTCCCTGTTAAGGACTATATCCTAGTGCTAGAGAAAGCTATGCTTAAAATTATAGGTAAAAGTAAAGGTAGGGCTTATAATAAACCTAGAGGTAGTAGAGTTAAAGGCAGTATATATAGCGTGGAATATATTAAGTTTAGCTAGCTAATATTAGTTATAATTATTAATTAGTTTATTAGTATCTTATTTAATTAAGACTAGGGCAGAGCCTATATACTAAAAGATAGTATTATTAGGCAGTATATCCCTAATTACTATATCATTAGGTTAGTTGCTAGCCTATAGACTAGTAGGGTAAGGGTTTTGTATAGTTCTTAAGCGTAGGCTTAGGAAATTATAAAAATTAGGCTAATAGGTGCTATATAGTAGAATATTACAGGCGCTTTAATAAGCATTTATAGGGGTAAAGCATTTAGAGTGCCTAGCTTTAGGTAGTAGCGGAGGAATAGAGTCTACTATTACTATTAAGGGTATTAAGGTTTTCCCTTAAAAGAAGGGTGTTAAGGCGGCAGTGCACGAGTAGTGTGTGTGCTAATAGTACTAGCCAGTGGCTGATGATGAAGGAGGGAAGTTGCTCCGTATATGTGTCATGTGTCATGTGTACATATTGCATATTGCATGTAGCACAGACTAGAGACTAGACTCACAGGGCCAGAGTCGCACACGTCAGATACGGCTTGTCTGGCGGCAGTCATGGTTGTGCGATGCTTGGCTGCGAGGCAACGCGCCATCCTCAGGTCGAGGCGTGTCACCCGCAAGCTCTGCCTGGCCGGGCTGGCCGCCATGCTTTTCTTCCTCTTTTCTTCCCATCTGTCGCTCCGGCCGTTTTCATCGCCAACCCGAGAAATCGACGCGCTCCGCCGCTTCATGAACAGTGCCGGCCATGGCGCTGCTGCCGCCGTCGCCGCCAACAAGAGCAGTTTTGACTGGGCTGCGGTCCCCATGTCCTATCTGCCGCCCGACGACCTGGCCGAGCTGCCGCCTCTGCCCAAGAAGCGACGTCGTCTTTTGCCGGTCCAACATGCATTCACAGCCGAGTCGTCGTCCCAAGCCGCTCTGCGCCGGGACCGTCGAGACCAAGTCCGCGACATCTTCATCGACGACTGGCAACATTACCGCACGTACGCATGGCGGAGGGACGCGCTCAACCCCATTTCAGCTACTGCCAAGGACCAGTTCTCGGGCTGGGCAGCCACCCTGGTTGACTCGCTCGACACGCTCTGGATCATGGGCCTGAGAGGCGAGTTTGACGAGGCCGTCGCGGCTGTGGCTGGGATTGACTTTGGCGTGTCGACGCACAGCCGCGTCAACATTTTCGAAACCAATATCCGCTATCTCGGAGGTCTGTTGGCAGCCTACGATCTGAGCAACTCCGACGTCTTGCTGGCCAAGGCAGTGGAGCTGGGAAATCTCGTTTACGCGGGCTTCAACACGCCAAAGCAAATGCCTGTTGATTTCATCGACTTTCCGGAAGCCAAGCGGGGAACCGGCCTCCAAGTTGAAATGTCGGTTGTGTCAGCATCGCCCGGGACCCTCTCGTTGGAGCTGACGCGCCTCTCCCAAGTCACCGGCGATCCCAAGTATTATGATGCCGCCGCGCGCGTCATGCGCGTTTTCCATGAGCAGCAGAACAGGACGAAACTTCCCGGTCTGTGGCCCCTTCGGGTGTATATGGAAAAGCTCGATGTTTCTAGTTACAACGCCTTCACTCTCGGCAGCGGCGCCGACTCTCTGTTTGAGTATCTCCCCAAGATGCACGCCCTGCTCGGTGGCCAAGAGCCAATGTACGAGACCATGACCAAAAGTTTCATGAAGGCAGCTACCGATCACATGTTTTTCCGCCCAATGGTGCCTGGCGAAGAAGACATTCTCATCTCTGGTAACGTGGAGGTCATTTATGACGGGAAAACGCCACTGGATCCCGAGAGCGAGCATCTTACATGCTTCATAGGCGGCACAATGGCCTTGGGTGGTCGTCTTCTGGGCCAGCCCGAGCATGTAGAAACTGGAGCCAAGCTCGCCAAAGGGTGTGCGTATGCCTACGCTTCATTTCCTAGTGGGGTGATGCCAGAGAGGTATAATATGGTGCCATGTGAGCCGCGACTCGCATCTGAATGCGCTTGGAACGAGACCAAGTGGGTTGAGGAACGAACGAAGCACTTTCAATGGAAGCCCCATCTACCCAAGGGTTTCACCACGGCCAAAGACCCTCGCTATATACTCCGTCCCGAGGCCATTGAGAGCATCTTTTATCTGTACCGCATAACCGGTAAGCAGGAGTATCAGGAAACAGCGTGGAACATGTTTCAAGCCGTGGAAAAGGCTACGCGGGCCAAATTTGGACATGCTTCGGTTCGTGACGTGACCAGAGTCTTCGACGAGAGTGCCAAGGAGGACAATCAAGAAGATTACATGGAGGTATGTGCTTACCTTTTGCTGTGTACTTACTTAACCTACCTACCCAGCTTACCTATCCGACTTGGTTACAAACTACCTGCTACCTACCTGGGAACCCAAATTCGTGACTTGGAGAACCTCTCTGGCTGACAAACCTGTCTGCAGAGCTTCTGGTTCTCGGAAACACTCAAATATTTCTACTTGATATTCTCGCCCCCCGACCTGATCGACCTTGATGAGTTTGTGCTGAATACGGAGGCTCATCCATTCAGGATGCCGAGGTAGGGAGTTGTGTTCGAAAGCGTGCTTCCAAGTCTGCGCGATTAGACGGCTACGGCTTGTATGGGTGGTTGCGTTTCCTCACTCCTGCGCAACTAGATGATGCCGGGGAGGGATATTATTTCATTCATTCCCGTTGTTGACGCCAAACCTGGTGACCTGAGTAGGCATCTTCAAAGTGACTCCAAACATAAATGAATGTTCCATGTCTGGACATTGGATAAGAAGCAACCTAGACAGCATAAATAATGTTCACTCGAAAAGATCGGCCCGTGGCTATGCACACCCATCGGGCGTCTCTCGAGAGGCGTAGGTGGTAAACGTGCCGGAGAACCGGCCGGCCGCATTTCGTTAGCATCGTTGTTCGAACCGACAACATGGATCTATCGGACATGACAGGCCAAACAATCGAGAGGAGGAATAGAACAGTTCTAGTGCTGAAAATCATTTGCTCATATGTAGCCCTGTGCGGTATTAAGCTTTGGCAGAGCCCTGCAGCCCAGTTTTACTTTGTGGGGAAAGCAAATGACAGTGTTAGCATTAGCACATTCGGTACGCAGAAGTCAGGAGCGCTTTGACACTGTCTGACATAAAACGGTCAACAAGGCGTACCTGATACCCCGCGGCGGTCTCTTCCGCGCACTAGCCAAGTTGTTTTTGAAACAAGGCGTGGAGGACGTTGGTCAAAGTCTCGTAGTTGACAAGTGGGTGGTCATGCGAACGTTCATAGTCACCAACTCATCGCATAGCCCCGCGTTTACCTCCAGGGTCATGACGTACCAAATTGTATGAAACTTCCATAAAGCTCCGATGTGTTCAGAGATGAGACATGACCGTGCTGCAAAGTCTTTACCCTGAGTCTTTTCAGCTCGCTGGGGGAAGCTGTCTGGTGGTGGGGGTCGGCAGCTACATATATATCATGATCTGCCAACCCAAACTAAGAAATGCAAAGATACGTGCCTTGAATTGAATGTAATCCGTTTCATCAACTCGGCGCAGAGTTTCACGACGTCGAAACATTGGATAAATCATTGATACCACCCCCTCAGCCCCTGCTATATATCCACACACACACACCCCCCCCCCCTCCTCTTTTTTTGTTTCTTGTTGGTTTTTTCTTCGGCGGTAGGCGTGAGCCCTCCGTGTCACTCTGTCCATAGGATTGGTTCCATGTTCACCAACAGCTCTGAACCGTCCAACAGCGCGATTGGATCTGAAAAGTCGAGAAAACTCCGTTCTGCGTGTGATACCTGCCATGCTGCCAAGGTTCGTTGCAGCGGAGAGCCAACGTGTGAGCGATGTCAAAGAGGGTACGTTGCGCAGCCAGGTTTCAAACAAATACTGGAACCAAAGGTAACACAACAAACTTCCATAGTGATATTGCCTGCCATTATAGCTACAGTGCCCATCAAGGCAAGCCAAAAGGCAGTCTGAACAAGAAGACCATTGAGCGCATGAAGGCCGCAGGCTTGAATTATCAACGACGAGCAGCATCGCAGCCGCGAAAGCACAGAATGAGTCGAGGGAGTCCCGTTTGTGCTTCTAGTTCAACACCAGACAATGTTCTCAACTTGATCGAGTCTCAGCCCATAGCTGTTAGCAATGAGTCTCCTATTCTGATGAATACCACATCGAGCTCGTACTTTTCTGTGGCGGACGGGGGATTGCCGGACTTCAGTGCAGACAATCTTGATGCATTTCTAGTTGAGTAAATCATGAAGTTGAACACTTCTAGCTAGTCTTGTTTGCCAACAAGAAGAAGAAGGAAACTAACTTCATTCATAGGAGACCTATGATTCGACAGCTCTTGAAGAAGTCCCCACGGCAAGTCCGATCAATATGGACCATGTCTTTTCTGGCACCCCGTTCTCTATATCAAGAGATCATGCAGACGTAGTCGCTTGCGGATGCGTCCGGTTAATAACACAGCAAATCAATGATATGCACGCAATAATGGCGGATCGGTCCGCGTCCGGACTGGACGACGTGCTTCACTGCACGCGCGAAGTCTCGTCCTGCGTGTCCGGAATTCTTCAGTGCCATTCGTGCGGAGTTCAAGTTCAAGTCTTTGTGCTTGCATCCGTAGTGCTTTCGCTGCTCATGGACCTCGTGCACCCGCTGATGGACTCATCTACCGAGACCTCCCGACCCAGAGCCCGGATCAGGGTTGGAAATTACGACATGTCGGGGCAGCTGGGAGATACACTCGAGAAAGTCATTGTGCGGTCCATTATAACAAAAATGCGTGAGGTGGTGGACAAGTTTGAGATCAAAGTTGATTTCTTGCGGAGCGAGACTGCACAGGCGGCTTTTTTGAAATCGGAGGCAAGGAGACTGAAGAGGGGGCTTGAGACAATTACGGAGGGAACTGCGCCCGTTTCGTAGCGTCGCATTGGAAGTCAACGGGGGCGTCTGGCAGTTGTTCGTCTCCTCTCTCGTCGCCCTTCCAAGTTCAAATGGTTTCAATCTTGCAAGAGGAGGAGTGCGCCAGAAAAAAAAACACAGTTTAAATAGGGATGGAGTCCAAGTTGACTGTTTTCGCCCGTCAAGTTTGAACGCGGCATATCCCGCCGAAAAAACGTAAAGAAAATCATCAATGCGATTGTGAGTGAATCAAGGGGGGGGGGGGGGGGTAGAAAAAAAAAGGTAGAGGACGTGCCTCCCTTTTCAGATTCGCACGACATGGTGCCGTCAGTGGTCACCCGTGGCGCCAAGGGGTTGTTTTTGGGAGTGACATTAACGGATGAAGCGGATTATTCGATTATTTTTCACGTCGATCTTTCCCCCTTTGGCTTCTTCATAGTCCTATGAGGGTCGCCTTGACCGGTACCGTTCATTTAGAGTCCGAGAAGTTTCCAACGTCGCGCTCAACTATATTTGGGTTCTCGCTCCTCACTTCATTTTCCGTGGCTTGTTATTGAGACACAGATCGCACTTCCCCACGGCAAATCCGTGTCATCTTTTTGCGCTTCATTTGCATTAACCATTCATACATGTTTGCGAGGGCGATCCGGTGGGTGCTGAAGAAAAGAAAAATCAACAATGGCTGCTGTTGAAGCTCAAGAGAAGAACCACGCCGACTCAGCAAGCACTATGGTTGAGACCGATGCCACGGGCATGGAGCCTCAAAAGCAATATGTATCGGGATTCAAGCTTGCTTTAATAGTTGTTTCCCTTTGTGTTGTGTTGTTTCTGTATGGATTGGTAAGCTTCAGGTGCTTTATTGACGCGAAAAAAAAAGGGGAAAAGGAAAAAAGGAAAAGCTGATCATCGTCTCAGGATCAAACCATCATTTCGACAGCTGTTCCCATCATCACAGATGAGTTTAAGGCCATCAAAGACGTCGGTTGGTATACTACTGCGTACTTGCTCACGACCTCTTCGTTCCAAATCGCTTATGGCAAACTATACACCATCCTACCCGTCAAATATATCCTTCTGATGGCTCTCGCCATTTTCGAGCTCGGTTCCGTGATCTGTGCCGCGGCACCAAATTCTACAACGCTCATCGTGGGTAGAGCCTTGGCAGGTCTCGGAGCGGCAGGCATTTACCCCGGAAGCACCCTTGTTCTCGTGCACTCTGCGCCCATAAATCGGCGTCCGGCGCTCCTCGGCATCGCGTCCGGCATGTTCGGCATTGCCAGCTTGTGTGGTCCCTTGATTGGCGGCGCTCTTGCGGACGGCGCGTCGTGGCGGTGGTGTTTTATCATCAATGTTCCCCTTGGTGTCATCACCGCTGTCATTGTCACGTTTTTTGTCACTACACCCGTTGATCCTGCGTACGCCAGCTGGACGATCAAGGAAAAGCTCGTCTTCGCCAAGATCCCGGACATTCTCATTCTTGTCGCGGCGCTCGTTTGCCTTGTCCTGGGGCTCCAATGGGGCGGTACCGTCTATGCGTGGACTGATGGCCGCGTCATTGCTCTCCTGGTGCTTTTTGCTGTGCTAATGACCTCGTTCATGGTCGCGCAGGTCGTGTTGCCAAAGTCTCGCACAGTCCCAACAGCTATTGCGAAGAACAGAGACATCTGGTTTGCATCAGTTTTTGCAGTGTGCAGCGCCGGAGCAATGTTTGTCGCCGTGACCTATCTTCCCATCTACTTCCAGGTCATCAAGAACGCGTCCGCATTCTCTTCAGGCGTCATGGTCATGCCCTTGATCCTAGGCTTTCTCATCATGTCCATAGTTTCCGGCTTGATCACAAACATCATCGGATATTACAATCCATTAATGTACCTCTGCACCGTTCTCGCCTCAATCGGGGCTGGCCTCGTCTCCACGTTTGACGTCGACACACCTTCATCCCACTTGATAGGATACCAAGCGCTCCTCGGCATCGGCATCGGTTTCGGCCTCCAGCAACCCAACGTGGTCGCCCAGCATGTTCTAATCGACAAGGACGTACCCTTTGGCGTTGCGTTCATCAATATGATGCAGATGCTGGGCGGCGCAATCTTTGCCGCTGTTTCGCAAAATCTTTTTCTAAATAAACTCGCGACTGGCGTCGCAGACGCCTTACCGGGATTTGATACCCGCAAGATAATGGAGACGGGGGTAACGGATTTTAGGAACCTCTTCAGTCCGGAACAGCTGCCCAATGTGGTACCTGTCTATGCGCATGTGCTTGGAACAGTGTTTTTGATTGTCACCGGACTATGCGTGGCGACTTTACTCGGCGCTCTTGGTGTTCAATGGCGCTCTTTAAAGAAAGAGAGGGAGAACCCGGATCATGCCTGACTTTGAAATGGGGTGCATTTGTGTGTGTGTGTGTGTGGCGAGTTTCAATTCTGTCGTCCCGGCTCAATAGACGAGCCCCATCTGGCTCACATGTCGCTCTACCAGATAAGCACACGGCGAATTATTGTGTCTGAGTGAGTACTAGAAAGGTGATCTACACCAGCAGTCGGCAGCTTCGGGTAAAAGCTGAACATTTTGGGGGACGACGGGGCATTTGTTACTTATCTTGTACAAGACGCTCGTCGACTACCGATTGGACCAAACAAGCTCACGCAGAAAGTACCGGCATTGCAGATCCGTACGCTCAATGTAATGTGGAAAGATTTAACATTTGAATCGCCGAGTCGGCTGCCGAAAACAAGAGTCAAGTACACTAAATGTGCAATGTGCCCGCGTCAGTGGTCGGCCTAAATGGCGTTATATTTCCCAAAATCGCCGGACTTTTATGCCTTGAAGTGCCGTCTCTGACCGATCACTTCGTCCTAAGGAGAAGGGGCAAGAAGACTATACCTGAAGTTCCAAGCTCTTCCGGGACAAGCCAGTAGTGTCTGTCAGAAATGGACAGTGGACAATAGACAATAAGATGCCGGGGCATCATTCGGCGCACGACGCCTCTGGAATCCGATCCAAGCCATCCCGGTTCCGCCGCCAATAGTCGCAGACCGCCCATGAATCACGTAGCGTTGTGTTTGACATGTTCCATCTCACTCGACCACGTTTCTTTTCCGCGGAACCTGGTAAAAACACGAGGCCAATACGGATCAGCAGCTTCCTCGTACGGCCGCGAGGTGATGCTTCACATTTACTTTGGAGAAAATCAATATGATAAAAAAAGCGCAATCCGGTGGACACTAGAACGAGAGAAGAGAAAGAAGCAAAGAGTGCTGTTAGCTATCTAAGTACTTAGGAAAGAGCGTGAAATTCGTGATGCCGACTTTGGAACGGGAAGGAGCAAGTGCGCAGGCACGTGACCACTTGCGCAAACGCAGACACCAAGTAGACGTCGCGTCGCGTCTCCCGTCTAATGAAAACGCCTGATGATGAAGCATTCAGCTCAGAATACTCTTCCCATTGCTCAACTATTTAAATTTCCGGATTAAAGTACGCATTGACAGACACGACCCCCTTCTTTGCCGCACACGTTACGTATGTGTGGAACCCCAGTCCCTGCTTCAAATCTCGATGCCTGCTGTAACGTGCGTTAACTTACTGCCAGCGTACTATATTCCCAGTCATGCTAGTCGCATGAAGACGTCGACGTACCAGATTCTCCTGACACCCTCATAGTATGACAATCCCCCTTGCAGACATTGATTTCGTTTGGAAAGGTAACTGGACAGTCCCCGCGCTATCTGATCGTCCGTCTCCCCATAGTGTCTTACTGGCAGATAGACCTTTGATGTCGGCAACGCTTCACCGGTCTTGAGTTCGAAGTAGTAAAGAAGTCCTCCTGTACGGTGCTCTTTACTTCGGAGAGGCCTTGACATGGCTTCCGGGTGGTTATGAACCGCAAAGCAAGCGCACCAGAGCTCCATCAAAGAGCTGACGCTTTGATCTGCAAGGTCGGGGATCTTGCGTCCAAGCGTCATCATGTCGAGCATGCCGTCAAAAGTCGTATTCTGTGACCGGACGTAGATTTTCATTCGCGAGTCGGCTGGTTCTACGCAATCGACTGCAAATATCTCAACCTGTGGCTGCTCACCTTGCGAGTGAGACCGTATGTACGTCGTGATCATCCGCAGAGAATTGCGCACTGCCTCATCGGCTTCGGGCAAACTGAGAATGCTCTCTTCGACCAAGTCGAGATTCGTCTTTCCACACGCAATGGACTTGACTGTCGGTAGGAAGTAATACTTGACAGTCATACCATCTTTCTCCAGATCAAACCCGATAAAGGTTTGAGAGAGATGATCAGTATGTATGTGCTGGCCATCTCCATCGTCGGCAACTAGGCGCTTTACAAAATGCCTATACCACTGCAGGTCGAGCCTGGGTGCCAAAGGTAGAGTGTCTCCCAAACATACAATTGTGGCTTTGCTATTCAGTGGATCTGATGCGGTCCCTGCCAGCCAGCCGATGGGCTCCACGGCGTATCGGACGACCGGCATCGCCGTGTTGCCAGTCCAGCTCCAACTCATCTCCAAGGGAGTATGGTCGTCTGTCATGAAGCTTTTCCAAGCTGATTGGCGCAAATTCATGGTCGGGTAGGGTCCAAGTGAGCGTGCGACATGTTGTTCAAAGAACCGTCGATGAAGCGTCTGGCACTCTTCCGAATACTCGGCCAGCCTCATCATGCAGCTAAGCATTGTTCCAACACTGTCGTCCCATAAAATTCGGTGGTACTCTTTATCCAGTCCACGTTTGTCCTTGGCTGCACGAGAAGAGTCGTAGACCGTCTTGAACCTTGTGATGAAAATCTAGCCTGAATGTTAGATCTTGTCAAGAAACTGATCATGGGTGTCTTTAGTTTTTCTATTCCGCTTTTCCTTTTTTTTTTTTCTCTCTCGTTCTCTACCTTTATGATATCAAACTGCGAAGTAATGACTCCGGCCCTGTTCTGTGTTAGTCTAACTTTTTCTCTCATTTTCATAGAGTTACATTTGCATACATCATGGTCAAGTCGAGTGAAGTATTTTTCAAACGCTCTCAGTCTTACCAACGAGTACTGTCTAGCACGTTGATTGTAGAAGCATAGATCCAGATGAGAATTTCTGTACCTGTATAAGTCAAGAGGATCCCCGTCCATTATTTAACTCGAGACCTCTTCATTCTCCACATACACATTTCAAAACTCCCCCGACCTGTCCCCGATATCAAAATAAGCCGGTCACGACCCAACTCCAAAGCGGCTCAACAACAAGTCCCACCTCACGCCCCTACATGGTCCATAACCCAGACCATTATTGAGTGATTCGCCGAGTTGAGGACCCCGTTCGGCGCATATAATGTAAAAAGGGCCCCCCTGCGCGGTATCACTCCGACACCCTCATCTCTGCTTTGACGCCGTGTGAGTTTCGCCTCAAACTCTCTTCTTGCCTTTTCAAGTCTACGCGATACTGAATGATATCTACCAATCTCGATAGACTTCCTCGCTTATTGGATCGCAAGTAAAGTTTCATCCCTCATTTCTTGAGCAATCATGGTGCGCTGCTCTACGGAAATACCTCTGCCATTGGCTTGAGCACGGAGGACCATCAGCTCTTCGTGGACGAGCTGCTTCAGAAGGTTCAAGACGGATTTTAAAATCTTTCTCGGTCTACATGAACGTGGACCTCACAGAGGTCATACAGTGGAAGCAAATTGTTGGATAAGTCAAGGGAATCAGAGGGTCATTGTGACGGGCGCTCTGAGTGCTCACCCTTATACATAAACCACGGTGGCCGCCGATGAATAAATTAGTTCTGAGGTAGTAGCCAGCTATTCGCTATGTGGATACATGTGGTAGAGCATTGTTGAAATCAGCATACATGTTTGGCGGCGGCATTCATGCAAAATCATTCTATTGAGTTCGTATCTGCCACTGCGGCATGTACACTTCTGCCAGACTCTGTTTTTTTGGCACTTGGCGAAGCAGACGTATTCTATAAGAGTTCAGAGAAAAATTCTCTCAAAAGGAACGAGTTGTTCCTTTCCGGAGATACCAATTATTTTGCATCAAAGTCCCTGTCTGGTCCCCGAGTGTGTCACAATTGTGACAAGGACAAGGAGAAATTTGTCTGTGGCCTTGCTCGCATTTCAAATTATATTCAGGAGTGTATAGAGACAGACAAATCTAATTTCTGAAATAAAAGCTGTATGGAAATAGACGGAGCAAGAGACGGTTGGATCTCCCGTCAAGCCATGAATTCTAAATCTAGAGCATTGCAGATTTCTTGCTGGACCAGCATCATACGGTCATGTGATATGACATCTCTAGAGTACCGAATTTCAAGTGTAACATTCTCATCGCTTTCGTTGAACTCAATCAGCAGCGGAAATTCGGCTCCTTGGGCTCTCATAGCTTCGACGCTGATGGATACTCCTGGAATTTTCATGTTCCGTGTGACACGATCCTCGAATCTGTTGTACACAATCATGACATCGAAAAGTGAGTCCACTCCCACTATCTCTTTGATCTGGAAGGATGGCATCGCATGCGCCAGGGCAGATCTCAAGCTCGTTCGTATTGTTGAAAGCAGGTCCTGTATGTTGGCGCGTTGTTCCATTTGAACATTTACAGGCAGAGCATCAAGAAAAACACCCATTATGCTTTCAGCCCCGGGCTCTAATCTGTCCATGAAGGGTACTCCGAACCGAATACTACTCAGTCCTAGAACTTTCCGAAAAGCGTGTGCGCACGCTGTTAGGTAAGTTTCAATGGATTTCAAGGACCCATTGTGTCTCAAACGACGAGAAAGCGACTGAGCTTCTGCTGCGGGTTGTTCTTCAGATTGAACAAGCTCAAATGGCGCGTATTTGGCACGGAATTGTGATCTCCAAAACTCACAATGACTTTCATCAGGCTGTTGTTCAAGTTGGCGGTCTCGCCATGATGCCCAGACATGATAGTGATTCGTCAAACGGTCAGGGGCGCCGCTCGAAAGATTGACCTCATCGTGGCATGCCAGAGCGCAATATTCAATGCTCAGACTGGTCAGAAATATCTGCGCCGATACCTGGTCGGTAATGATGTGATGCTGTACCAAAAGAATATCCATGATGCCGGGGCTTTCAATGAGTGCTATCCGAAACAGAGTACCAGAGAGTTCGAACTTCGTATCAATGTATTTACGAAGCGCTTCTCCATCCTCTGACCCTCCAAGATGATCGATTTGGATTTTGTTGGATTGTATGACTCTTTGCGGTACTCCATCCACTTCTGCGTAAGTCGCCCGCATAATATCATGTTTTGATACTGTCGTTTGCAAGGCACGCTCTAGAAGAAGTCGATTCACGTCTCCCTGCAATCTTACTCGATGCACCACGTTGAAAGAGGAAGTGTTCAAAGCTTGTTTATGCATTCGCAGGAACTCCTTTTCGAGGTACGATAATGAGGAGCTGTAAGATGTCAACTGGTTTGAGTACTCCGCAAAGGATACCAGAGCTGGTGACTTGACATGTTTTTGCTCATGCAGGTGTCTCTTGATAGAAGCAGCGAGAGCGCGAATACTCGTGTTGAGGATAAACAAGCTTAGAGGAACCTGTAGTTCCAGCCTGGAGCAGATTTGTCGAGCAGCAGCAATCTGTCTCAGGGAATTTCCACCAATAGCAAAAAAATCGTCATCGACTGATAGGGGAATTTCTTTGTTCAGGCCAATCACTTCTCGCCACACTTGTGAAATCACACGTTCCGTCTGATCGAGTATCTCGGCTCCACGACAAGACAAAGCGCTCACGTTATTTATGAGGGCCTTACGATCGAGCTTTTGATTTGGCGTGATGGGGAAAGCTTCCAGTGCAGTTATGAGCTGAGGCACCGCATAGCTTGGCAAATGCTGACGCAAAAACGGCTGTATTTTCTCGATGCGTGCATCTCGTGGCGTGACAAAGGCGTATATACTGTCTTGATGGACGATAGCTACCGACTGGCTCACTTGATCAGTGGATCGGCGTATCAATTCCTCGATTTCTTCCAGTTCAACCCGATATCCTCGAACTTTTACCTGGAGGTCTGCTCGGCCGACGTACCGCATCTCCATTTGCTCTGTCCAGAATGCCAGATCTCCAGTCCGATACATGCTCTCCCCACGTTTTCGGAATGGATCTTGGACGAAGGCTCTTTTCGTCATCTCATCGGCATTTTGGCCAATATAGCCTTCCATTGTTTGAACGCCATAAAGACAAATCTCACCAATGACTCCCACGGGAACCGGCCGCAGTAGACGGTCGAGAATATAGCATCCAACACGGGGAATAGCCTTCCCAATAGTCACTGGCCTCCCAGTCTCAAGGCTGGTATATGCAACCGCAATCGTGCATTCGCACGGTCCGTAAAAGTTGTAAAGTACTCTGCCAGCGGACCAGCGATCAGCTAGGCTCTGAGGAACAGCTTCGCCAATCAAGTATATACTGTCCAAATTTCGAAGATCCGTTGGTGACAGGACGGAGAGAAGAGATGGTGTGATCATGGTAGCATGGACTCGACTGAGATGAGCAAATGGATCAATTGGATCTTTGAGAACCAAGGTCGCTCCATAACATAACGTGCCAAATACTTCTGCGATATTGACATCGAAGCCTGGAGAAAATACCTGCGCATGTCTTCTGCCAGGTCGTGCATGTAGTCTCGCCGGTTCGAACGACAGATGCGACATGGTTGCACGATGCGTTACTCTGATGCCTTTTGGGACACCTGTTGATCCTGACGTGAACATAATATAAGCATAGTCATCAGGTTCCACTATTCTTTCCAGCCTGTCTTTTGAATTGCTGTTCTCCATATCCGTGATGACGAGTTGCTCGTAGAGAAGGTACTTCTGTTTGGAAAGGCACGAAAAGGCAACAAGACAGTCTGCATTGGGGTATATACACAAAACTGCACCAGATGTTTCCATCATGGCTTCCATCCGCTGAGGAGGTAACTTCGTGTCGAGTGGCAGATAAGTTGCGCCGGCTTTGATAATCGACAAAACGCCCAGAAGCCAATTCTGGCTTCCATCGCCCAGAAGAGCTATAACGTCTCTTGGGCGTATCAACGATTCTATGGAACGCGCCAAAGCGTTTGTCATATGGTCCAACTCGCGGTATAGAAGCTTCCCTGAGAGCGACTCAAGTGCAACGGAATTCGGCCAAGTCATGACCCCAGTCTCGAACGCATGCTTCAGAGTTGGCGAGCCAGAGTAGGGGGTGAAGAAGGAAGGAGAATTCCGCGTCAAACGCAAGGTCTCTATAGGACCGAGCATAATGTCGTGTGCCTCAGCCAGTGACATCGTTTTGGGGCTCAAGAGGAACAAGCAAAGATTCCGAAAATGGCAAAGTAACCTCAATACAAAACTTGACGCATATTGGGCGCCCTTAAGCACAGCCTGGAGTCCCAAATGTTCACCTACACGCTGTACCTGCAATGTGAGACCAAACTCTGGCCAGTCCGTCCTTTTATAAGTCCATGTAGTTTCTCGTTCGAGATTCGTATATAACGGCAAATCGTACTCTAGGAAAAGTGCGGTCGAGAAGATCCGTGCATGACTCCCAGAAGCAATATCCTGCAAGATTTTCGAAGCGGACCACTGGTACTCGGCTATTTGTAGAAGTTGGAACTGCACATGCTCAAGTAGATCCATCTTGTTCCCTGACGTTGCGCGTACTTGAAC
Organism: Claviceps digitariae; assembly: GCA_018360205.1. Classification (NCBI taxonomy): domain Eukaryota; kingdom Fungi; phylum Ascomycota; class Sordariomycetes; order Hypocreales; family Clavicipitaceae; genus Claviceps; species Claviceps digitariae. The sequence goes on from SRPT01000089.1 coordinate 20,676, forward strand.
TGGAAAGGGGCACAAATTGATCAGAGGGCCGACTATTTCCTCAACGTGTGGAACGTGGAAGTTTCTCGCCGAGAAGACGCTCCCAAACACCACAGCATCTTCAGCGGTGTAGTTGCTGAGCAATAAGGCCCAGGCTGCGTGGAAGATGACTGCAGGGCTAAAGCCGAGAGCTCTGGCAGAGACCTCTGTTTGCTCCTGAGAAAGCCCCAGGCTTAAAAACTGACGCTCAATCGGCTTTCCGGTGTCAACAACGCCGTCTGATTGCCCTACATTAAACGCAGTACCATTCAGTAGCCCGGCCATGGACTCTTTCCAAAAGTGCTCTGCACGTTCGTGGGTTTTCTCCAAGTGAGGGGCCAGAGCGGCAGAGTATCTCGAGAACTGACTCGGCAGAGATACTTCTGCGTGACCGGTCGACAGCTGCGCTCTGAAATCGCTGACAAGTCTCCCTGTAGACCAGCCATCCACAAGCGCATGGTGCACGAGCCAGACAAGTATCGATTCTGCATTCTCTCCGAGCAAGAGACGGAAGGCAGTGACTGGTTTGAACACTTGGCTTGATGTATCGCTCATTTTTGTTCGCTGCAGCAACAGTTCAGTTTCACGCGCGACAGCGTGGCTCATCGGCGAGCCATCAAAGGCTCGAGTTTTCCAGTCATGTTGGTACACGCCCTTCTTGGTAATCGTCCCCCTGACTAGGTCAAAGGAGGAGGCAAATATATCATGACGTTCAAGCACCTGTCGTACCGCATCGCTGAGCCTTTCAGGTTGGATATCGCGGGCGTTTTGATGCAGGTATATTTCAATGAGTATGTACCCAGTCGGAGGCTCGTGAAGAGTTGATCGTATCATTCCCTTTTGAACATCTGTCATGACAATATCTCTCGACGAGAGTTTAGCTTCACAAACAGCAGACGGCGGTTTCCCATATCCAGCTAGGCCCGTGGCCCGGTGAATATCGCCGTCATGCGAGGTAGGACCGTCAAGCTTGACCACATGGTCTGAGATTTGGGACATGTTTGGCAACAAGAATAGAGATGACATAGATAGCGATAGTCCCTTTTGCCTCAGCACAGATAACAGCTTCATTGCCAACAACGAGTTTCCACCCACGTCAGTGAACGAAAGCTCTGGCCTGACCATTTGCGCTGGTATTTCAAGGGCTTCGGAGACTGCCAAGGTAAAATTTTCAAGTTTTGTGTTGGCGATTGGTGCATTCGATGACAGGCTTTCGGCGTCTCTTTGAACCAATTCTCTAAGAAGTGCCTTGTTGTCAACTTTCCCATGAATAGTCTGGGGAAGCCGAGCTCTGCTTTGAATCTCGTCGGGAACAAGGAATTGGTCGAATCTGCGAGCCAGTTCCTGACGCACACGGTCTCCATTCACCGCTATAGGTGTCACGAAGGCGATCAGTCTTTGTCGGTGCATCACTGCCGTGGCTGACTCGATATTATCCTGCGACAAAATGGCCGGGATAACCTCAGTCTCCATATTGATAAGATAGCCACGATTCTTGGTCATCTGGTCCTTGCGACCCAAGAACTTGAGGCCATTCGTGGTCCATGTCGCCATGTCACCTGTGCGGTACATTCTTTGGTTATTCCACATGACAAACTTTTGGTCCGTTTGCTCCTGGTTGTTGTAGTAGCCAAGTGCCAGCACAGCCGATCCGATAATGCAGATCTCGCCCTGCGTAGCTTCTTGAAGATCCGAATTCAAAACCATCACCTTGCTATTCCGAATAGGGCATCCCAAGGTTATGGGGAGATCAGGCCTGAGTTCTGCCATGGTGATAGAGATGGTTGTTTCCGTAGGGCCATAGCCATTCCACATGCTTCGGGAAGGGGCCCACCATTTCCTGATAATATCTGGTGTTGGAGACTCGCCGCCGAGAAAGATGCTGCGCACATTTGAATACGGCGATACATCGCTAATCGTACTGAGAATCGTTGGAGTGGCTGGAAGGAGTGTGCATTTCTTGGCGTCATCGACAAAGGTGGATGGCTCTGACAGCAAGACATGTCCGCCGTTGCACAGGGTGCTAAACAAGACGCCGTAAAATGCTTCTCAAGAAGTGCTCTGGTCAGTACAGTCCAAGACAAACAGCTTCACAGACAAGTCGGAACTGTGAAATCCAATCCGATGCGGAGGCCTGGACTCGCAGGGCTTTTCACAGGAACTCGGTCGACTTACCATCAAACGCGACCGATAACAAGAGTATGCTGGTATCTGACGGCGTAGCCCCGAGGTTAAACGGAGCATTGGCGTGTGCAGGCCAGACGTAATTCAAAAGACTCTCATGTGTGATCATGACCCCCTTGGGTGTCCCAGTGGTGCCCGAAGTGAAAATCATATACGCGACATCTCTGCCACTCCTGGGACCGTTCGCTTTGGCAGGTTCGTCGCCTTCCCAGCTTCTCCCTTCTGCAATTGTCCGTTGGATATCTTGACAATTAATGGCATTTTGTCGACATTCGCTATCGCCGCCTGTCGTGACCAGCATTGCTTTGTATTCCAGAGAAGCTAAAACTGCTTGGATCCTTTCCTCACTCCATGAGCCTATTTCCATCGGAACCAGCATTGCCCCGACGTTGAGGATCGCCAGCGTACATACGACCATGTCGAGACATCGTGAGCCGAGCAAAGGGACAACATCTCCCCTTCCAATGCCCCGATCAGCGAGAACCTGTGCAATGCGCAGTGATGCTTCGTGCAATTCGGCATATGTCATTTTCCTCTCCTCTTTGGAAATTGCCAAAGACTCGGGATGAGTTTCGACATGATGTCTTATGAGATCGTAGACCGAAATTGGGTTCACTACCATGATCCCAAGACTGAGCTTACTTGACGAATTCAAGTACTAACGCAGGAAAGGAAATGATGGCCAACTATAAATGGATAAACAAGAGAGAAAGCAGAAGATTACAAGTCTTCTGATCATGACCAGGCACAAAATATAAGACAATCGTGCGTTGGCTAATACGCACAATGGGATCGGCTCTCCGGTGCCGTGCAATTACCAGATTCGGCGACTTATTTCGGACCCACGCCATCGGGTGTCTATTTGCAGCTCAGATTGATCAATGAGATCTCCCCTGGCCTTGGTGACCGGTTGAGAGGTGTTGTGTCGGCGAGGTCGGCGAGGCAGGGACTATTTCTCGGAGCCATCCTCAATCAAGGAGCGACTCCCGTTCCATCAACTCCGGCCACGAACTCCTTGATTTTTCGAGCATCAGTCCTCATTAGTTCGCTTGCCAAGCCATTATTGCGTTACAGTAGAGAGTGTCACATGTGAAGAGCCGTATTGGCATTTCCCAAGGGGCAAACCGCAAGCTCGCCAGCACTCGTCCCTCACTGATTGTAACCTCTTGCAGCACAAGCAATAGAAGGCTGTGAGCAAGATCAGAAATGGACGATCTGTCCATCATTTCATCTACACCAGTTGCTAGAATCGCGTTTCACGTCTGTCCAGCCTCATCTGGGAGCTCGTCTATTTACCGCAACAGTAGTGACGTGACATCTTTGATGGATACGAAGTTGCCGGAGTGTTCGGTAATATGCGACCAGGCAGTAGCACGCAAGCACCAGAAACTTTATGGTCCAAGAGGGGATCAGGTGCATGCAGTCAGCCGCAGCATTGTGGTAGTCTCCATTGCCGAATATGGTTTCAACGACAAGGGCCCAACTGCCGACAGGAATTGTGGGGGAAATGCATTGACAAATTGTCGCACGTGCAAGGTTGCACTCGGCCAAGCTCGGGATCCAGGCAGGCTAGGCAGATGCCTAAGATTGAAAGATTCCTTAGAACCTTGGGCATTCCTGCCTAGGAGTTTGTGTATAAGAGCACGAAGGATCCTAAGGAGCCTAGAGGAGGAACCCAAATTTCTAGAGCACCTTAAATCATTGAGAGCTGAGATGTGTGTTCCCAGAGATACGAATCATTGTCGGGGATTCACTATTCCAATGCTGAAAGCTCACTGGATCCTAAATGTACTTTGTATGTGGACAGTGTGCACAGCTCAGCCACTTTCTGTGTCGACGATCTAGCGCATTCAGAAATCCTTCGAGTTATGAGGAGAGGCAGTTGGAGTATATACTTTGCCATTTCTCGTTCCGATATTGTCTATGGCGGCCAAGTGCTTTTCATTTTCGAAAATAGGCCGATCCCTTTATTTTTACTGATGCATCGTGCCACGCTATTCATGTGGAAGAGACAGCTTCCGTTATTCATTGAATTGAATTGAGGTAAGACGCGTGTCAACTGGGATTCCCGCAGTCTGGTTCGCAGTCTGGTTCAATCTTTCTTGAGGCCTGCTTCACTTTCAGCTGCATTCTAGTCCTTGGCTCCCAGTGCCCGTACCACAGCCTCAAGAGCTTGACGGTCCGCACCACAAACTTTCAAGACCCGCCCATCGTCGGTAAACTTGATATAATTACTGCGTTTCATTCGCTCGACTGCCGCTCCCTCGACTGCCACTCCCTTGGGCGCACCTCTTTCGAAGACCATAAAGGTTGGCATGGCAGTGACGCCGTACCGCTTGGCAACGTTTTGCACATGGTCGACGTTGACTTTGGCAAAAGCAATGTGTCCATCTTGCGAGTATGTGTCAGCCAGCTTGGAGAACACCGGAGCAATGGCACGGCATGGTGGGCACCAGTCGGCGTAAAAGTCTACGACGACGTAAGTGCACGACGATAACAAGGCGTCCAGCTCGTCCGCCGCCTTGATCTTGTACACGTTTTCTGACAGCTCGGGTATAGGCGGTCCGAGGCTCGCATATATTGCCTTTTATTTTTTTTATAAGAATTCATGTAATTCGTTAGTAAAGAAGGGCCAGGCTCCATAGTGGTCGAAACGGAGCATGTGGGATGCAGAAATTGTGTTTCATTGTGTAGCAACGTGTCGCAAGGTGAGCACGACAAACCAAAGGGGGGTCTGGGAAAACTTACTGGTCCAATGAAATACACAGCCGGGGCGCCCAACACGCCCAGGATGCCCAGAATGATCATATAGATGGTCTCCATCCTGGTTCTAACCTGATAGTGATGTGCGCAAAGTTGCAATGCTTGATGGCTCAATGTGTTGAGGGCGGCGGAGTTTGATTCGTCCTATTCCACCACTCACCGCTCTGTGAGAGGTCCACCAACGCAGATCGCAGGTCTGGCAGTCACGTGACACGACATGCATGCTCTTCCTGGACACGTACCAGCACCCAACAACGATTACTTCTGCTTCTTGATGGACTGTAACATCGTCGTCCCGGCGGCTGCATGCACTCGAATCAAGACTGGACAGTCGGCTAAGAGGCTATGTGTAGGTCACAAATACGGATTCTTGGTCGACTTTCCCAGACTGCTCTCCGGACAGGACGGCAAGCAATTTCAGGTCTGATCTGCTACCAATGTCTGATGAAGACTCGACAAGACGTCTCTTGACGCTGGTCATTACAACATCACCCATCCTGTCCGCGCCATCTACGGGGCTGCTCTCGACGCTGCTCAAGTCCATCAAAGCCCACTGTGCTCTGTTGCTCAAGTGCAAAGTGGTCGTAGTGTTCGATGCCTGGGAACAAGTTACGGCTCAACCTCGCCTGAAAAAAGGTCAGGTTACACAAAGGGGCGCCGAAGACTACGTTGTCTACAAGGAGAATGTGAAGAAGCTCTTTCTGGAGGAGTACCTGCAGAGTACACTGGACGACACCAAGTTGATAAGGGGTACTGGCGAGGCTGAATATGGCTCCCCTTGCAGCAACGCCATCAAACCAGTCGCTTTTACAACGTCATCCACGGAGTGTCATCAAGTCACATTTATAGAAGCCGTCGACCAGCGCCTGGGGTTTGGTCTTGCCGTTCGTACGGCGCTGCGGGTGGTACAGACGCCGTATACCTGGGTACACCAACACGACTGGGCGCTGATATACGACATCCCCATTGTATCTCTGCTTGCTGTCATGAGAGGCTCGGAGTCGGACTCCTCAAAGTCCACCGTCAAATACATCTGTCTGCCTTCAGGGCGCCGGGCATCCTACGCCATATCCGATCAAGTCATGCGCTTCCCGGAGCTACGCAAGCTTGCCACTGCTCTGACAGGAGACTTTTCGGTGGCGTCGGGTGACCAGTCGGCTGTGGTTCCGTTGACACCCATGTTCTTCTGGCACGATAAGCCGCACATCGTCTCTACCTCGCACTACCTCGGCTGTGTCTTCCCATCTCGACTGGCCATGATGCGTGGCGCCTTCATAGAGGACACTATTGGACAAAAGGCAAGGGACCAAATGAAAGCAGGAGCGTGGGCGAAGTGGGCAACCTGGCAGTTCAATCCCGGCGACGGCAAGCAGCCATGCCTCAAACATTTACATGGTAGGACGTGGAGGGGCAGTGATGAAGAGGCACGACTCAAAGAGGCGCATCGTGAACGGAACGCCGCTGCCATGCGCCAGGCGGTGGATGCACTCAAGAGAGTGACCACTATCGGTAGCGACCTCCCAGCTTCCTGGGAAACAGTGTAGACATAGAGCTTCGCATAGATAGATATACCTTTTTTGGACCTAGATCATGAATTCAAAGCGGCGACCTACAGTCAACCCATTCCCGCTTCCAGAAGGTGCATAACTGGATGAGAGCATTGATATCCTCCAAAACCATGAAGAAAATTTCCCTACAGGTCTACTGAAAGAAAGAAGACCATGTGTCGAGTTTCTCAGAAATTGTGGGTGTTACTTCATACCATCAGAGTTGAACTCTACAATCGCAGTTCGTATTGTACCCAATAGTGTTCGCCGACAAGGCTAGTCAATCTCATTCTAGTCGGATAATTTAGAGACTGTGTTTTTGATCCCAACACAATGAGTGTAGAGAACCATAATAGGACGCGTGTGAGTTGCGAAGAATATGCTCATCAACTTGCATGGAAGAGATAGCAATCATATATAATTTGTTTTGTCTCATGAAACTATTACATACGACCATAGGTGGTAGAAAGCTCGGGATCCCGTCCGCTCTCCCATAGATAAGCTACCAACCGGCAGATTAGTAGTTGGGTCGGTGACGACCAGCGAACACCGGCTGTTGTATGTTTTTTGCAGTTTTTGCCAACAGATGACACATGCGGCAATCGGGTCTACGAACCAAGCTCTCACTGTTTTGTTTGAATGGACGGATGAAAAGTTGATGGTCGTTGTTTATTAGAGACCTTCCCATCTTATCTCAGTCCATGAGCGGGGCGTCTAGAATTTTTGCGACCTGAGATGTGCATCAAAAGTCACGGAAACTGCCACCAAAGAGTATGAACTACCCTGTACTAAGTTCTAGCATCGGAGTGTTCCTAGCCTGAAAAGGTTGTCAAGATCGACACACATATACCCGTGTCTTCGCGTAGAAAGAGCTAAGCTCCGTAGACTGGGTCTCTCGAGACACGTCTGATCTCTTGGGACGACAGTGTGGTAGCTGGTGTCGGTGGCGTGATAGAAAAATGTCCAGCACATTTCGCCGCGAGTTATAATTTTGAGTCCCCAAGAGAACGAGAACTACCGGGGAAACACTGCGTTTGAAATGCCTTTGTTATTCTAATCCTCTGAAGGAGCTGGGTCAAGGCCTCAGCAAACACGCCATGATAGCAAAGCGAGGATCCCGGCAGAAGCGATTCCCAAAATGGCCCCCCAGTAGCTTTATGGATAGCGCAGCGATTCATGAATGATTGCGGGCAGACAACAATTCTCGTCATGAGAAATGAGCATTGTCACGACTCACATCATATGACCCCACAATCTCCCCCAAAAGGTCGTGTCATTTTCGTGGGCCGATAGGATCTGCCTACTCCGCCGATCGGGCCCGTTCTCCAAGAAATATTCCCAGCGGCCCCATACCGCGAGTCGGAGGTGATTCCGAAACTTTTTACACCAAAATTGTAAGGCGAAACGTTCTGAAACACTTGAGTATGTTGTCTATCATGGTATGATAGGGCGATTTTCTTTGTTTTTCCGTGTTTCTTGCACCACATCTGACACGTGAGGCTATTGACACATGCCGAGTTTATATGATCGTTTAGCCTAATTTTGGCGGGAAAGAAGAGGCCTGCGAACAATCTTGCGAATGCTAGTGTGGCGGCTATGATACGCTTTCTTGGCGGGAAGGCAGGCGAAGACCGCCGAGCATTAGCGGTTGAATGCAGAGCTTGAGCCTAAAAAAAGAAAGAGAATGTCTTTTTTTTTTTTTTTTTTTTTTCCCAATTATCTCAGCCCAAAACTTCGAGGACGAAAAAGACGCGGCAAGACCCCTACCATCTCTCGGCAGACGCTTGCTCAGCAGTTCAGCGACTGAGCAGGGAAAAAGTATCGAACTCTTGCTCAGTCATTCATTGCGCTCCTGACCACGTGCGCCAAGGAAGCAAATTGGGTCAGATCATGTACCACAAACCAGATGAGTCGGACAGTCCGCCGAGTGTCATATCCTTGGTGTCCGTGTGTCCGTGTGTCCATGCGTGGCGCCGTCTATTGAGAAGTCACCCTGTGCGGCGCGAAAAGGCACGCGCTCCTTGACGGATTGACTCGACTCCAGTATCCGTATCAATTTTCTCACTGCAACGGAAGGAGTCGCGGTAGATCTGCATCGAGTTACACGTCAGCGTCGAAGTTCTGTCGTAAAACATGTCGGTTCACCCGCAATCGGCCCCACTTACCGATGCGGCTTCAAGCAGGACTTTTGAATGGTCTGTCATTGTGCTTTGTTCCACGGAGGAATTTGTTCAGGCTAGTCATATTCACGGCGCTAATTCACGGTGGTGTTCGCTTGGATTAAACCGGTTCGCCTTGTCGACCCAAGGACCTAGCCCTTCCGTAGTGCCATGGCTCGCAACGAGAGTGTTGCTGCTCTTGGTAAAAAGCCCAAAGGAAGGAGGTGGGGAGAAACACCGAGGGAAAATTAACCACAGCCCTACCGAGCGACCTTTTCGTGAATAATTATAAGCAGCACTGTGAACTCGGCTGCTTAGGTTTTTGGACGAGAATTGTCTCCAATTGATATAGGAAAACAATGTTTTGCAGACTATCTCTGAAGCAATTCCCGCCTCAGACCTCTGACAGTGTGTCTATCACACAACCGAGATCTTTCGACCAGTCCAAGCCTTGCAAATCTAAAGGATTCGCTCAGGTCGCTAACCTCGGCCGGCGCATTTGAGCTAAAATGTAGTCCGAGGTGTCAGTACCAGGCACTTGGCTGCAAAACATGGAGCAATTAAAATAGAACACGCTGTCAAGGGACGTTCCTGTTAAACCCTGTGCTCGTTTTTCAGGGGCTGCAGTTGCTTAAGCACCCCGACTGTGAGTGATACTTTATTAGGCGAACCTTCTCCTTTCAGATACGCTACCAGTCTATCGAGATCTGGAGAAAAAGAAACAAGTTTCAGATTCATGAACTGTCAATTTCCGCAAATTCATGCGCATTGCTGCCACCGCGGGCCGCTCGGATCCTGAATACCACGGCTCAAATCTTCACAAATTGACCGAGACTGAAGCAACGAGAGTTCGCTGCTATCGTTATTTTTACGCGATCTTTTGAGTTTTGAGTCTGGCCTGACATGATGTTATCGACCGAGAGCGCCCACGTCTCAGCCATGGCGGAAACAGTTGGTTCTGTCATCTTGCAGCTCTAGGCTGGAGGTTCGAGGTCAGCATATAGTAATGTGAAGTGACAGGAAACGAATGTGGCGATGACACCGGTTATACGCGCATGAAACGGAAATCCACCATACGCAAACCTTGTCCCCGTCCAGTCAATTCCTTCAACATTTGATGACAGCGCACTGGCCGCCTGTCAGAAATGCTTAGGCTCTATCCCATGCCTTGTCTAGTAGGTCGGATATTCCAAGCCACAGCCATTTTGCGCGGTTGTTCGCTACGGTGCACCGATATTGGCGACAACGGAGGATCAACGGAGAGCCCCGAAAGCAGTATGGTTACTATCCATGTGCATGACTAGGTACTTAGGCAGGTAACGAGGGGCCGTTGTCAAAATAGGACGAGCGAGCGGACAAGCCTTCCTCGCCCCATCTGCGTCAATGGTGATGTGTTAGTGCCAGGGGCGAAATAATCATGATGGTTGCAAGTTCAAAAAACAATGGGCTGGGAGTTGAAAAGTCGCAAGTTGATTTGGTGTTCGCTGTCTGGTATGAACTGAGATGGGAGGGTCCAGGGTCCAGCTGGCGAGCGGCCGGCAGACGCTGCACGACAGCTGCACGGCATCCGCCACCGCTGTCAGATGCCGTCTCTATCCAGCAACGTTTGAGCGAGCAGACATCGTCGTGAACCACTTCATGAACAAGAATATCGCTCTGCCGCTCGACGGCGTGTCGCTTCTAGTTGCCAGCCACGTTTAGGCTGGAGGGTTAACAGTCGAGAGGGGCTTTGGCCCAGACCAACTGCTGTATTTTGACACCCATGATTTGACGAGACATTGATGGCGAAAAGCGCCTGGCTAACTGTCGAGACACAGGCAACATCCGATCCGCGTTGTTTCCGCAAGTCGAGCCGGTCAACTGAGTCATGAGACACGGCCTCAAAGGCCAAATCAAGATCTGGCCGTGAGACAACCGGTCGCGGGCTGGCTACTCGATAATAGTTCTCGAACACTTGCGCGCGTGAGACTCAAGTCACCAGGCACCGTCTCGTCTCCTCTTGTTCAGATCTTCGGCGTCGCCAGCTGGTAGCTGCGTCGGTGACGACAGTCGAAAAGATAGAGGCTAGAACCTGTCTGGCGTCTTCTTCAGTGCGCCGTCATAGAACTAGCTTGTTTAGCTTCGGCTATGACCTCGTGGGTGCAGCTTGGGCTTTCCCAGCTTTTCCACCTTGTCGACTCCTTTTTGTTTTTACCGGCAAGTCATCAAGCCACCAATCCAGCCACTCCACATGCTTGGCCGGCCGGCACAATGGCAGCGTGTCCACCATGACAAGGCAGTCAAGCAGCCTTTGTCTCAGACTGCCGGCCTGTGCAAACTCTCGCGATAACTGCGACACTGGGCGTTCAACCTGACTTGGACGGAGCACGGTTCCCGTTCGTCATTGGGACACCCTTGTTCCTTGGTCCATAGTCGCTGTTGATATCCATGCTAGCCCTGCAACAAAGACATTGTGGGCTTTGACCATGCATTATGGCCCTGTCTAGATGTGATATATATCATGAATGCCGCGTTCATGGTCATGGCCCCCACGAGACGGCTTGCCATGAGCGTTGATGATTGTGTCTCGTATTCTCGCCAACCTTTGTCCCATGCACGGCACAGCTGACGTTTGTTGACGAAACATTCCCGACCGACTGCAGAAGCATTACCAACCTGAACGGCATCAGAGTACTGGTTTAAAGCCGTGTTTCAAGGAGGCTATGGCTCACATTGCCAGCTGCGTGGCCAATGCAGAGCATGGTTCTATATCAAAGCCGGTATCTCCAGCACCATCAGTGCTCTCCGTAAGTGGGACTTTCTCGAAACAAAACCAACAGAACACACGGGGATTACAAGAAGGGCTTACACTTTGCAATCTACCTCTAGACAACACCGTCCACATTGTCCGTCGCAGCAGATGTGCTCAAGTATCAGTCCTGCTATAAGGACAAGCCCCTGCCAAGCTTGAAGACGAACCAGACGCCCGATTCTGCAGCTGCTGTTGAGGCGGCCATGATGGAGAAACAGGCTGCTTTAGGTGGTCTACGCTATCGACCCAGCCCACAAGCACAAGCTTCTGCGCGTAGAAGAAACATAAGCGGTCCAGATTTGGGAAACATGGCCACAGTTCAAGAAATGACCACCATGGATTCTCGTAAGTTCTCATCGTCGTATTTAACATGAGTATCAGTAAATGATGCACGTAAGCACCACACCGTCTGACAGAAATGAGTAGCCACGATTCCAGGCCGACCCCCTGTGCATGAACGGTCCGTCAGTGTCCCGAACAATGCGGGAGATAAGAGGCGAGGACAAACACATGATCTAGTTGAGCGAGCGCTTGCGATTGGTCTAGGTGTGCAACAGCGATCTGCTTGTTCCCAGGCGCACGCGCAATCGCAGGTTCAATCACAGTCACAGTCACCCTCCCATCAACTACCGCCTCTATACATACCAGCTGCCGACTCTATTGGAAGTCTCTTGCAATCTAGAACATCGAGTGCAAAGCTCAGATCAGATAGCACATCTCCGTTGTCGTCGCGAAGCGCTGGAAGGGACATGTCTCCTTGGAGTCAGACGCGACATATGGCTAGCTCCTCAACACCCGATCTTTTATATTCCAGATCTGCCATCAACATCACCGCTGGCAGTGCTTCTTCCACTAACCTCCCTGCTCTTCTCTCTGCACCAGGCATGGAGTATCGATGTACATCTCCCAACAACTGGGAGTCCAACGGTTTCAAGGTGGCTCAGAGCGACCGCCATGCACCGTCAGCCACGCCCGATGGACGCGGAAACGGAGGATCTCATATGCTTCTTCATCACTATCGTGGAATGTCCGAATCGTCGAATGTCGGCACGGACAGGGGTCGACCCAGGAAACGAGTTGATATTCGAAACAACAGTGGCACCCTTGTAGAGGTCAATGACGGGAACGATAGTGGACACAACAAGCGTGCAACCAGCTTAGAGAGGAGAGCGTTCGAAGATCTCCCCAAAGGCTGGCAACCTGCCGAAGCCAGCTGCAAGCTCTCGGCGAGTGATCTGGTAGCCCTTCAAAAGCAGGCCCTGGAACAGGCTGAACGCTTCGAGGTACTCAAGGTTGAAGACGTTGACGCGCTGTCCAAGGAGCTTCGCCAGCTCGACGAGCGTACAGAGTACCTTCGGCGGACGCAAGCATCACTGCGCGCCGGGCGCTGCAACCTTCACTCTCGCATTTGCCAGTATCTTCGATCTCCCAGGGTTGCCCAGTTCAGCCAATACTCCATGTTGAAGCAGGAAGAGTCACTGGCTGAGCTGGATGCCTCAATTGATGAGTGGACAGCCAAGTTGGAACAGGCAGAGAACCGCCGCCTCCGGGTGCGACAGAAACTCTTGGAACATGTCGCCGCTGCAGCAATTCTCGGTAGACCAATCGCAATGGCGAGCATGTCGGAGTCATTACAGCAAGTTATGGGAACTCAATCGCCCACGGGGCCACGGGAGCTATCCACACCACCTCGCAGTCCTTTGCACACGAGCTTTTCCAGTCAAAGTAGCAATGCTTCTCAATCGCCTCAAAGAGTAGTGGCTCAGATTCCCAGCACCATATTCGAACAGCCAGTGTTGGAGGATGGGACCGATGACAGAGCCGACGTTAGCCGAACCACAAGCATAATCACCTTGAAAAGAGGACATGTCGAAAGCATCCGGATCTATGCAGGAGACGATGTATTTGCCCTTCTTGCTGACGTGGAGAATGAGATGATCAATATGGGTGGTGGCAAGTCCCCAGTAGTCGCACCAGAGCTGATGGCCGCCCATGAAAGCCAATTGGAGGCTGCGAGCGAGCGTGAGAAACAACAAGAAAGACAACGCAGCCACGAAAAGCTCCATGGTCACAACGGCTCTTCTCATTTTGTCAGTCCGTGGTCTTCACGTCCCAAGGCGCAGATGCTTTTCAGCCCCGAAACCTCGCCAACCACAATACTTGTCTCCCGTCCTCCGGAACCACCATTTGCATCAAAAGCTGCCGGTTCCGCCTTTGGCGTCATCCTGTCCACCAACAATGATGATGTTGAGAGCCTGACTCCTGGACCACTTTCCCCTGCTGTCAGAAAATCGGTCGACGAAGGACCCTTTCTGACATCTGCCGTTTTCAAACCATGATCATCTTGACGGATACTTTGAATTACTGTGCATATAAAAATGGCATTGGGCTGCAGTGTTCGATCCTGCGGCGTCACGTCCAAAATCGCATGCTCTCTTTTTTTTTTTTCCTTGTTTCTTTAATACTGATGATGTTTTCACACAGAATGGCGTTTGATTTAGCGTATGATATTTTGCGCCTGGCTAAACCCCCTTTTTCCTATGTCTGCATGTCACGACCTTTTTTCTTTTTTGTCTTTTCTCACCCATGATTGAGTGAGACTCATCCTGTAGCAGGAGATGTAATGATATTGAGTAGGAGAGTTCTCTAGGCAATGTTCAGCAAAAGGCGGAAATTTTCTTTTTTTTTTTCTCTTCTATTTTCTTCCTTTTTATACCAAACCATGTATAACAGCATTTACAGACAATTTTGGGCTATGCGATGACGGGGCGCGGATGATATCCCATGATTCTTCATATTTCACTTGATGCAATATAATTTTTATCTTTACCACATGCTGTTTTCGTTGGCTTGCCCCGTGGTAATACCCCTGCTTGACTGATGTACGTGGCAGAGCATGCCTCGCAAGAAATGTCCCTGGCTCTCATCATGCAACCGGAGAAGGTCATTACCATCAACATGGTAGTGCTCATTGAACTCCCACCTGACCAGAATGAAGTCTTCCCCTTTTCCCTTTCGCATCGTGAATCGCGCTATCCATGGCGCCAAAAACCCTTATCATCTCCACAGTGGACGTCTGGTCTGCCTCTAATTTTCTTTTCGCATCAGCATCCCCCTTCTTTGGCAATGCCTCCCCAAGACCTTGCCACCGACTCAAATACATCCCCGCAGCACGTACTCAGGTTTGAATCCCAAGCAATCAACCCCCCATCTCTGTCATGACTCCAACACGCCAGTCGGAACGGTGCTGTCCCGCAGCGTCTTTTACGAACAGACCGATGGGGGTGTTAAGCAGCCCACCTGTTCTGTTGTCTTTGCCTACCAGGAACGTCACGCAGGGCCGCGAACCAAAAAAAAAAAAAAAAAAAAAAAAAAAAACGGGTTCTGGTATTTGGAATAGCTTCTTGAAACAGAATTAATGGCTTTGGCGGCAAGACGAGAAGAGATGGCCTTCTGTGTCTCGGACATGCCGACACGGCATGGCATGGTAATCGCAAGTCAAAAAATTAAGAAAACAAAATGAGATAGAGATAGAAATAACAAGAAATAAAAGAGATATACAGCACACCATTCATTAAAGACACAGCAACTAAAGAAAAATACCGACCGAGCACACAGTGCCCTCACGTCAATGCTATTAAAAGAAGGGATTCGTCCGCCCCTGGATTGAATCAAAAGCTCGCTTTCGACGCTCTCTCACAAACTATATATACAAAAGATCAGGAGAGATGGAAACAGAACCGCACGATCAGATGCTCGGTTTTCCCCTTGCTGGTGTCGATGAACGCCATGCATCAAACAGCGCAATGCATAGATTCATCCCTCTATTTCGTCCATTGACCGTGAGCCTGCTCGTTGGATGTGGACATTTTGAAAAGAAGGAAATTTGAAAAAAAAAAAAAATATATCATGAATAATGATGGCTTTTTGAATTACTAGTCATCAGCGTCGTCCCCTCAACCCGCCGCCTTCTTCTTCTCTCCTTCGTTCTGTTTCATCTGTTGAGGGGAGCGGTCTGCTGCATTGGAGAAAAAAAAAATAATAAAAAATTAGTGTGTCACGATCCTCACGGCCTGTAGAAGAAGTCCGAATATCAAGCCGCGAGCCACCTCCTCAATCTGCAGACAATCGAATACCCTGCCAAGAGCTTCACCAGTGGCTGCTTGACCCATGACGCCCATCAACGCGGCTGGCACGCCGCTCTGGATGAGCAGCTTGCGTGCCTTGATGGCGAGCTTCTCCTTTTCATCTGTCGTCATCTCTGCGGGCCATGAGGCTCTCTCCTGCTCGGTGGGTAGTGTGTTCTCTCGGAGCTTGCGCAGTTGTGTGGCGATGCCGGAATCAGACGTGTTGGCATCGAGCACCGAGGACTGGATTAGGGATTGGACGGTGAGAAGCGATGGATTGCCCGGTCGGAGGAGAAAGGACTTTGCGGCGGCGAGGAGCGTGCGGCGAATGTTCCATGCGGATGATAGAGTGTACATTTCGTTGATGACGGCAAAGAGGAGTTCCACGGCCACGCGGGTTTCTTGTTCAGACATTTGCGCATATTGCTTTGTGGGCTTCGCGATTGGCTTCTTGGTGCCGTTTACTATGGGCAGTAGTGAGGGAGGAACGCTCGCATTGGCACTGGCATTGGCACCGGCACCGGCACCGGCACTCGCAGTCGTCGTACTGCTCGGTACGCTTCCTCGAATGGTTTGATCGATGTCGTGTTGCCTCGACTGCGCCGTCTCTTCGCCGCCGTTGGCGGATTCGTAGTCACTCGGCATGTCATCTGGCGGGGGAGGTAGCCTGGCCAGGTCTAGACTCATGCTGGACGGCGACCGAAGAGCGGCTAGACTTGATGCCCGGCTGTGCGATCGGCTCACGCGCGCACTGGCTGGCGCTGATCCATCAGCTTCCACTCGCTCCATACTGCGTCCGATCCTTCCCAATTCCGCTGCTTCGACAACGTCGCCCTGGAACTGGCAACTAGGCCTCCGCGACATGGGTGCCATTTTCCCGGGCTGTGTGGAAATGATGGATGATCTTTGACTGTCCATGCTGGCCCGCTCTGAAGACCTTGCAGGCGATCGGGCGTTTTCCATGCGTGGGGATGGTGTCGATATCGAGAGCCGGTTCGCAGCGGGCGTCAAGTCAACAGACTGGCTCGTCGTCGATCTCCTAGTGAGACCAGCAATGTTACCAAAGACGCCGCTGACACCCCCGACCAGCGTCTTTCCACCCCCGACAAGCGTCTTTCCACCCCCCACAATGGCATCCTTGGGCGCAGTGGTTAGAACGTCGAGCATGTTCTTGCCAACCGTCTCCCAGCCGAAACTCTTGGTGTTGGTGGTACTGCTGTGAGTGTGGCCCTGTGACTTTTCAAGAAAACGCTTCATGCCTTCGCTCTCGGCGAGGGACTGGTACCAGCACGCATCGCGCAGATATCGTTCCAGCTCTCCCCTGAGAGACTCTCTTGTGTGGATCTTCCAGCTTGGCAGTTCTTTGTGCAGCTCCGTAAAAGCAGTGGCTCCGGAAATGGTCGCAATCCGCCTCATGATTTCATGCAAGGTTGAAAAATCAGAGTAGCGTCGAACTATCATCCATCCCGAATGAGCAGAGGATGATGGTTCGACTTGTATCAGATAGTCCCAATGTGGCTTTGTGCGAATCTTGTTATCGTCGCCTGGAGAGTCATCGTGCAACGTAAAGGAGGCATTATGAAGTGTTAGAGGGGCTTTTATGGGGTTGCCGCCGCCGCCGTTGCCGTCGTCGTCGTCGTCGTCGTCGTTGTCTACGTCCTCAGCTTGACCCCTGACTGGCACGACCTGATCAAACTTTGTGAATTGCTGGATGGCTGGTTGTGGCGGCGACGGCGACGATGATGATGGCTGACTGCAAGAAGATTCAAGAGTCGGCCGTGGCGTGACGGGTGTGTTTTCTGCTTCGCTTTTGGTGGAAGTAGAAGTGGTCGTCGTCGTCGTCGTTGACACGTGCAGTTTTTCTACCGAGTCACCTGCCGCTGAGGCTTTGGACTGGTCGGCAGACTGAGAAGGCTTCTTGGTAGTATCTTGAGACTCTGCCACCAGCTCCAAGCTCTTGCTTGATCCATCAGAGTGGCGTCCAAGATGAACCGAGTCTTGCTTTTTGTGTTGGTTATCACGGGCGATCATGGCATTCATTCTCTTCATCTCCTCCATGGCCTCCTCTAATTCCTCGTCTGCCATGCTCAGCTTCTTTTTATGCCCCAGAGACTCCTTGCGGCGATTACGGTCCATCTCCAGGCTCGAGCGAGCTACTACAGGCTTTGCAATGCTAATGTTGCCCACGTTTCCGTCGATATCGGCAAACAAATTGGGTCCCGTGTCGCGTCCTGTTTGCATGCCCACGTCAATGGCTTGATTCAGGTCCGGTTCGCCAGCCTCCAAAAGGTAGACAATCCAGCCGTTGATCCACTCGGCTTTGCTGCAGGTTTGCAACGTGGACTCTAGCACAGAGTTGGCCAGGATTTCTCGCAAGAAGATGCGCGCGGGATCGCAACTTTGACAGCCCTGGTCGAGGAATCCCAGGAGATCTTCGGCCACAGCCCTGAACTTGGCGGCTTGTTGCCGCTGATTGAGAAGATTGGCTAACCGAGAGTCCGGGTTCGATGCCAGGTAGTTATACACTGCATCGGCGGCAGTCATGTTCGACTCGGGGGGCAGATCCGCGTATGCAGCTGCAAGTTCCGACAGCAGCGCAATGAGGATGGACGAGCTGTTTGTGAGCAGATCCAAAAAAGCGTCGGCCGGCCGCTTCTTTGAAATACGGTTCGAGACGGAGAGGAGGTATGAGTTGAGCGTCTTTCGACACGCAAGTGGAAAGGAGTGGTCGCCGGGGATAATGGGGCTATACCACCATTTTATATAATCGCGCACGACTGCGTCAACTAGTCCGCCCAGTGCCTCACGGGTTTCGGGGCGGAAATCGTCAAACGACTTGAACGTGGCTTCGTCTTCGTCCTCACCTCGGTCGTCGAGTTTAATCTTGTTTGCGTCTGCATTTCTTTTCAGCTCACTCCAAACTCTTGCAAGAACATCGGAGCCCTGTTCTCCGCGTACAGCCTGGGCAATGGCTGGATTACGCACTTCGATGGAGATGAAGACGAGCACACCGCCAATAGCACCAATCAGGACGAGTCCAATTCTTCCTAGCAACGCATATATGACTGCTGACACGGCAACTGCCAGGCCTGAAAGAGTTGCTGGAGTCGCCTTGGAGATAAACTCCAAGGCTTTGGCGGCTAATGCTGAGGCTCTTGCCGGCGAATCCGCAGGTTCTTCTGCTATCGACGAGCCAGCGGCAATCGCGCCGTCCTTCGAAGAAGGAAATTGCCTGTCCTCTTCATTGTCGATTATTCTCGGAGATTCGGTTCCTGTTCCACTGGGCTGGGCCAAAGGTTCGGGAGAAATGGCAGGCTGGACTGCACTGCCCATGCTTGTTGCGCTCATGAGAAGAGCTTCTGACACAGTCGGCACTTCCTCGAGACGAATAGCGTTGTCGTAGACGTTCTATGAAACCATAGTTGGGCTTTGTTCTTGGCGCTTTGTGAATTGAAAAAAAAAAAAAAGATGAAATGATGACGGTGAGCAAAAATGTTTTCGACGTCGATAATCGATGGTTCGGACGAGGCACGGGGGAGAAGAGAGAAAAAATAAAGTCTGGTCAATTGTTCTGGCATCAAATTGCAGAGTCGGCCATGCCTGGTCTGGTCTGGTCTGGTCTGGTCTGGTCTGGTGGCTTGTCCTTGCTCTGGCTCTGGGTCAAGTCTGGTACGGCCAGCGACCCCTCCAACCCCCCCTTATCGCTGCTAACTTTAGCGTCAGTGCTTGCATGTGCATGTGGCTGAGCTCATTAAACTCACGGGTCATTACTGGCCTGCGCCACAGCGTTTGGGCTTGCTACCAGGACAAGGAGCTGGGTGCTTGGTGCTTGGTGCGGAAAGCTGGACGCTAGCAAGGCAAAATTACGAGCCCATTTCCGTGGTGGAGGTAACAAGGGAAAAAAAAGATGAGCTTTCATACACACAGTATGTGTTGATATCATGTACATTTCATGTACAATTACATGCACGTGCATGTGACCCCCGGGCTTGACGCGAGCTGCGTGACCGCGGGCCTGGCGGCGAATCACGTATCGTCTCGTCACGTGAATTGGCGTTTGTCGGAGTCTTGATTCCTTGGTCATGGCCATGACTGACGCGCATTGCTGCAGGAACAGGTCCAAAATGCACGGGCGGCTTTATTTCGAGGCTTTTTCTGCCCATAAGCTTCACACGCTTGGATAAAGTACACACGTTTTGCATATCTCCAGAGGCAGCCGTACCAACAGCACTTTTGGCGTACATTTATCTACTGTGAGCAGCGGAAATGTCTCCAGTCTCCAAGAAGCGCGGTGCTGCTGAAGACTTGGATGAAGACCAGAGAGTCTCACCCAAAGCCGCAAAGAAGAGCAAGCATGGCATCAAATCGGACGGTGAAGATGACGACGGTAATCCCTTTTGGGAGGTGAGTTTGCTCCAATACCCAAAGGACTCGCCTGTCTTGTTGTGCTTGCGCACACACCACGGCACGCCAACACACACATACACACGCGCGCACGCACGCGAGAATTCTCTATACAGAAGCTAATTAAAAAAAAATGGCAGCTGTCGAACAAACGCCGCGTTGGCGTGTCTCAGTTCAAGAACATGTGTCTCGTCAACATCCGGGAGTATTACGAAAAGGACGGCAAGATGCTACCAGGCAAAAAAGTGAGGACCCAGTACTCTTTGATCACTTGATGTTTCTTTATCATCATCATCATTATGATGATTGTTTATTATTATTGATGATATTCTTATTCTTGTGCTACATGGCTGACTCTTCCCATAGGGCATTTCCTTGTCGGTAGCTCAATACGCGGCGCTTCTCAAAGCAGCACCCGCCATCAACGACACGCTTCGACAGCTAGGTCAGACTGTCGAAGAGGTTGCCGACCCGTCAGACACCGCAGTAGAACCCGCCAAGCCTTCCAAGGCGAATATTGATGCGACAAGCGACGAAGAGGATTAGAAATCCCGCGTCTTCCCACGGACAAAAAGCAACAAGGTGAAGTTGGGACGTCGAAGTTCACACAAGCAGTAAGGCGTTTGGGGCGTTGGTCTTCTTCTCGCAATTGGGCCTGAATCTAAACAGTGAAACAGAGTGCTCTTGGGAAAGAAAAGTATTTCACACTTGCTATCTTCGCACAGGCAATGAATGGATATATCATGTTACATATACACGAGTTACGATGAACTGAAAAAGGCCGGCCTGTGATGTGAAAATATCTGGCTCTTTCGGGAGTGAATGACAAGAAAGGATTATGCCTGTTGTATAATGCAATTCCATCTCAATCGACGAAGCCTGGCCCACGATTTGCACACGACGTCTGGTGGATGTTGATGCGAAAGTGACAAAGGACTCATTCACGTCTCCACAAATGCCCTCGCACGCCAGCCGTCGACGTCACTGAGCCAGCAGCCCCTTATCGATATGCATTCTATCCAGTCCGCTTGGAGCGACCGCCTGAATGGCTTCCTCATCATTCGTTCGCTTCCATCGCTGACAGAGCAGCGCAGCAGGTCCCGACGTTGGCGTCGGTCTGTCGGCCTTTCCGTCTCCTTTGTTGCATTTCTTTCGTGCAGACTCTTAAGCTTGGCATATCAATATTAGTCCATCGTATCACTACACTCGTTCTGTCGATATCATTTCAACCATTTGGCCATAATTTTCAGGTTTTTTTTACCATTCTTTTTTTTTTCCTTTTTCTGCAATCATTGTGCACCGAGTTTTCCCGGTATCCAATTCCGTAACAACAATCTCCCTTCACCCTGTTGAGCTTTGCAGTGTATATACGTATTTATATATATGTACATATGTATGTTGACCATCCGTGAGTCCCAAGCTCGACTTGCGTGCGTCGCGATATACTTTTTTTTTCGACCCTCTGGGAATCGCCACGTCGCATCCCCGTCTCTATATCCATAATGAGCCTAGGTTGTTCTTTTAGCCGTCGTGTCGAATCTGTCCAGGACTACGCCGGCGTCCTGGTTCCCTTGGAAGAGGCCCATCTCCACGGTATTTCCGCTCGCTCTGATCGAACTGCTGGATCCGCGTCTCGAGGCGGCAATCATGGTCATGATGTCGACCATGCCGACGAAGGGAAGGACGTGGATAGCGAGTCACAGGCAATGCTGCAGATGGAAGAGGCGGAATACACGATTGACAGTCTGCGGGCAGAAATGAGGCAGGGTCGCCAAGGTCAGCAATGGACCGAATATGAGGTCAAATCGAAACTCATCAATAAGGCCATCGGCGACATCGGCATGGGCAGATACAATTGGCAGTTGTTCGTCCTTTGCGGGTTTGGCTGGTTCGCCGATAACCTTTGGCTGCAGGGCGTCTCTCTGACTCTCCCCTCACTGTCCGCCGAGTTTGGCATTTCGGAAAAGTCCGTCAGGTATACTACGAGTGCTTGCTTCGTGGGCTTATCGCTTGGAAGCTTCACGTGGGGAATTGGTTCTGATTTTTTCGGTCGGCGGATTCCCTTCAATTTCACCCTGCTCATCACCAGCATAGCCGGCATCACGTCCGCATATGCACACACCTGGGGCGGCGTTTGTTTCTTTTTTGCTGCGCTGGGCTTTGGCGTCGGCGGGAGCCTGCCCGTGGATGGCGCCTTGTTTCTCGAATTTCTACCCGATGCGTCGAGCTCGCTCCTGACCTTGCTGTCTGTATGGTGGCCGATTGGACAGCTCATCTCGTCGTTGGCTGCGTGGTACTTTATCACCAAGTTCCCCCAGGAGCAGGGCTGGAGATACTTTGTTGTCTTCATCGGTATCGTCACGTTTGCCATGTTTGTCATGCGATTCTTCCTATTCCGTCTGTTCGAGTCGCCCAAGTTTCTCCTCAACAAGGGACGCCAGCACGAGGCTGTTGCGGTTGTACACGGCATTGCGTACAAGAATAACGCCAAGACGTGGCTTACAAGTGACATTTTAGACCAGGTTGCTGCCGACGAGGCTGAACACCCTCACTCCAGACCCTCGAGTCCGCCTCTGTTTGTCAAGGCCACCCCGAGTGCACTCTGGGGAAAATGCAAGAGCTTCTCGGGAGAAAGGCTCAAGCCTCTTTTCAAGAACAAGACCCTCGGTATGGCCACGGGGCTCATTTGGTTTTCCTGGGCCAGCATCGGCATGGGTTACCCCCTCTTCAATGCCTTTCTCCCCCAATACTTTTCTCACAGCCACGGCCCCGAGAATGGCAAACCAATCCCACCGTCTGAAGCCTCGCCCATCTCGAGTGAAACCTATCGGAACTACGCCATAACGTCCATCATGGGCGTCCCTGGCAGCCTCCTCGCCGCCTATCTCGTCGATTCTCCATCGCCATTCTTCGGCCGCCGCGGCACTCTGGCAGGCTCAACGCTTGTTTCCGCCGTCTTCCTCTTCCTGTTTGTCTTTTTTGGCACCTCACCCACTGCCCAGCTGGCATTCTCTTGCGTCGCCGCCTTTTCCCAAAACATCATGTACGGCGTCCTGTATGCATTCACGCCCGAGATATTCCCGGCTCCCGTCCGCGGGGCGGGTACTGGCGTGGCGAGTTTCCTAAACCGGGTGACGGGCTTAATGGCGCCGGTGTTGGCCGCCAACATCCCTGGAGACGGCGCGTCGGCGCCTATTTATATCTCGGCGGCGCTGATTCTGTCTGCTTTTGTAGGCATTTGTTTGATTCCCATTGAGACGAGGGGCGCGCAGCGGCTGTAGGCGCTGTCATTAGAAATTGAATCACTTCATGCAGTGATTGTATGGCAGTGACTACTACTCTTGAATATTAACGCATTGTATCAATCATGGGCATCTGGACTCGAAATGAAATCGCAACTATTTTATGTTGTAAAAGGGAGTAGAAACCCGTGGTACTCCAAGTCTGTCTACTCCATACATGGCCATGTATATCTATTTCTTTTTTTTTTTTTGGTCCTTGTAAAAGGAATTCCTGAATAAGATAGAGAAAAAGAAGAAAATCCACGCGCGCAACTCCCAAAACGAGTGTATTTCTTTTCTTTTTCCTATTTCTTTTTCTATTTTTTTTTATTCAGAAAGAACCCTGGTCTAATACCCGCGCTACCGACTCCCCCTGTCCCCTACGCGAGATGTATGTTTTCTCGACGCCTTCAAGGTCGTCCGCAGGGCATCTTTGACCATGGGATCGGCCCGGATGGTATTCTGCACTAGCCACTCCCGCATCTGGCCTCGGAGGTTGTCCACAACGGCTGTGTCGCCTTTGAAGGGAGCAACCTCCATGTCCATTAAGCGGCCGGTATCGGTATCCAGCTGCTTGGAGATGGCCTCGAGGGCCGCCAAGCTCTCGTGCACGGCTTGCTTGCTGTCCTCACCGGTCGATTTGTTCTTCTTGCTGGACGCGGGCGCCAGCAGCGAGGCCATCTGTGACAGGGCAAAGTATATCGTCAGAGTGAGATTGCGCAACAGGGCCGTAAACTGGAAGGGCAGGTAGGGCGGTCGGCGCGTCAGCGTGGTGACGAGGGCGTTGACGAGGTTCAGCAGCGGGGGGAAGCCAGCCCGCGTGGCGGCATGGACTTCCATGAGGCACAGCGTCAGGAGGATCAACCACCGGTAGAAGCGGCCGAATTCCATGTAGCCAAACAGGCCCATCAGGTAGCTCATGCCGGCGGCGAGGGCATAGTGCGGGAGGATGTTGTGCAGGACGCCCTGGCTGACGAAGTCGCGTATGGTGACGCACTGCTCCCACGAGACGATGTCGTTGCCGAAGCGCTCGTAGGCGAAGCGCTTGGCGGCGTCTTGGAGGGTGTCGCTCGCGAGCTTGAGGTGGATGAAGTAGGCTGCTGACTCGGTGGCGGCGTCGCCGCTCGTCTTGTCGGGGTGGTGAACGGCGGCGAGACGACGGAAGCGGGATTTGATTTCGCGGTCCGTGGCTGTGATGGGAACGCCGAGGTCGGCGTAGTAGGAGGAGAGCTGGCGGATTTGGTGGTCCGCTTCGTAGATGCCGTAGATGAGGTATGCGGTCATGACGAGGATTTGGATTCGTCGGTGGTGTTTGATGTATTGGGGCGATCCGGGGGCGGGTTTAGGGTCCCCGGCGCGGATGGTGACGCCATAGTAGATTGTTTGGGCAAAATAGGACACGATCTAAGGATTCAAGATGGTCAGTCCTTTTCGTTCTTTTCTTTTGTTTTTCTTTCTCTTCTCTTTTTTTTGGTCCTTCTTCCTCTTCCAATCAGAAGACGTAGGGGTGTCTGGTTGGGAAATGATTTTTGGAGCCGCGAGGGGGTTAGGCAAGGAAAGATAAAAAAACGGGCATTATGAGCTTTTTTTTCTCTTACATCAGGTAGGAACGACCATCCTATCAAGGAGATGAAGGCTCCCATGGTGGCGGATGAGGCATTCTGTGATATTGCAAGAGCAAGGTTTGAACATGTCAATGGGCAAGGCTGGCTGGCTGTCGCCGCTTTGTTTGTCGCACGTCTGAGGACACCCTGGCGGCGCTTGGAGGGGCGATAAGATAACAAAGGACGAGGCTAGTGTGGACCCCGGGGACAGCGGGGCCGATGCGAAATCCTACTGTAGTACTCATGGCACTCAGGGGTACTCATGACTCGACCCACTTTTCTAGCTCTCTCCCTCTCTCGCTTGCACTTTGCACACCAGACTACGTTCACGTTCACGTGGGATGCGCTCGCTCTGGCAGGAATTCAGACTTGATCATCGCGCACGAGAGGCTTCGAACGCGTAACGATAGCAGTGGATATTGCTATTGAATTTTTGTCGACGCTTCACGATTTGAGACTGCGGTTTATAACTCGACTCTAGTGTCGTTTTCCACTGGCGTGTTGGGGGATCTTTTGAGCTGCTCCCATTTCGGCATCAAGTGCTTGTCCATGATGGCTAACGTGATTCGATTTTGGAACTTGTCCAATGCCAGCTCGAAACAACCTATGTCTCCGAATTAGTGAATAGGCTGACTCGCCCCGCCACTATTGTAGTTGGGAATTGGCAACATGAACACCGAGGCAGTTGTCGACTCTCTTCAAGCTTCCGGTCGAAGAAAAGAAGATGATGGAGATGGGGCTGCTCGACCCACCATAACGTGGCTTGTTCTTGACGTACGTAATAACGGGCACGTTGAAGGAGGGGCCGGAGCGCGGCCGACAACTTAATCCGGCCCTTGTTCGCGACAACGGCGGTGCCATGTGGCTGGGTCACAATGACAGCCAGCCTCGTCGACTCCTCCTCCTCCTCCTCGTGGCCAACAGCGCAAAATGCGTGCGGAGCTGAGGCAAGCCCGCTTTCGCACGGGCAGCACAGAACTCGAGTCTGAGTCCAGGCAGGCTTCTGTCCCACGCTGCGACGACAGTGCAGCTGCAGGCTTCTTGCGCTGGATCGCTTCAAGCCCTTCATCGCCTTCATGATTTATTCATCTCACCTCCTATCGCCATCGATCCAACTCGGCCGGGACTTTTCGTGGATGAGCCTCGCCCGTTTGCCCGTCCGAGACACAGCGCACATGGACGATGGAACGCATCGATGGGCTGGCCCATCTCCAGACCAGCTTGGCGGAGGCATGCAAGACGGCAGTCCAGACATTGTTCGCCCAGGAATGCTGGCCACTGGTCCTATGGACTTCGGTGAGTTTGACGATCCATTGCGCCCATTTCGCTCTTTTTTTTCATCTTATTTTATTTTACACTGTTTTATTTCATTTGTCCATTTTTGGCGCTGACTTTCGATTGCCCTTTCTACGATTATGAGCAAAAAGCTTTTGCAGCTTCTGCCCTTTACGGCCACAGTTCTTGCGGCGTGCAATGGCCATCATCAGCTGTGCCAAAAGAAGTACTCGGAAGTGACGTTTATCGGCAGCCACAACAGTGCCTTTGTCGGGCCCACGTTCACTCACAATCAGTTTGTCTCCGTCACGGATCAGTTGAAGCTCGGGGTGCGCTTCTTGCAGGCGCAAACACACAACAAGGCCGGCACCATTGAGATGTGTCATACGTATTGCTGGGAGCTGGACTCCGGATCCCTCGACTCATACCTGCGAGAAATCGCGGCTTGGATGAACAGCAACCCTCGTGAGGTTGTGACGCTACTGCTGACCAATGGCGATGGTATTTCCGTCGACAAGTTTGACGCCGTCTTTGAGAGCACGGGTCTCAAGAAGCATGCGTTTCATGCAGCGGGAGGGGGGAGGATGTCGAAGTCGGAGTGGCCTACGCTCGGGCAGCTGATTGATGCAGAGACTCGACTTGTAGTGTTTATGGGTATGTTTTTTTTGGTCTATTTTCCTGTTCGGCTTCTCCTTTTTTTTTTGTCTAGGGAAAGTGGAGGAAATCCATTCGTCAGCGAAATAACACGTCTCACTGTCCCATCTAGATTATTATACAGACCGGAGAAGGGTCGACTACATCATCAGCCAATTCGACCACTACTGGGAAACGCCATACGGCATCACAAACAAGGATTTCCCGACTTGCCGCGTAGATCGTCCCCGGTTTGGCGACCCGCAAAAGCTCATGGGCATCATGAACCACATGTTGAACTTTCAGATTGGCGACATTGTGTTTCCGGATCAGATGCACGCCGAGACGACCAATTCTCTCGATTCCATCAGCACGCAAGTCAATTTGTGCAAGAGCCAGGGCAAGCCGCAGCCGAATGTGATTTTGGTGGGTTTTTTTCCCTTGGCTCACTGTCTTTCTTTGCATTTGGAACTGACGTGTGCTTGGCAATAGTTGGATTACATCAACGTTGGGGAGGCGCAAAAGGCGCAACTGACATTCAATGGGTTGGCTTGATATGCACGGAGGAACATTGCTCTACTGGCGCAGGACAAGAGCGATCCTGTTTTTTTTTTTTTGTTTTTTTTTTTGTTGGTCAAGGCATACATGTGGATGTGTATGGATGTTTTTTTATATTCGCGTAGCATGTAGCAATGTCTTGCATGGCGTTTGATTGGGAAACGGACGATAATGATGATTACGAACAGTTTCTGGTATACGCACGTGTGACATGTGACATGCATGCCTGAAGTTGGCTCGCTCAGTGCACTTCCCCACACGCCGCACTTGTCGAGCAGCCAGCCACATGCAGCCTTGTCTGTCAATGGTGGCGCGGCGAATCACGAGGCAGCACTGAGTCTGGACGGCAATAGAGAAGAAGTTGCAATCTGCTCTCAACTCCAACAATTTCCTGATTCCAGGGTCCAGCTCTGCGGCAATATCCCTGCCCGGGGATGCAGCCAACGTTGAACGAGCCGATCCACCGCGCGCATTGTAGATCTGCATTGACATTGAATTTGCTGGCTTGCTCTGCTTGTAATTGGGAACAGCAGCAGCAGAAAGACGAGATTTGTCAATCAAAATAAATAATAAAGGGAACTTTTATTCGGCACCCTAGTTTTGATAACTCGGCACCCATGTTGTGGCACGGATGTGGCGAGGACATGCGATACCGGCTAACCTTAGTAATGTACATAGTAACGTAGGTAATCATTGTCTACTCTACATACATCTCCGAACATCTACATACATCTCTAAACAGCTTACAAGGGCTCTTTTTTGCTGCTTGTGAGGGCTCTTCATCGCTGCTTGCGAGGGCTTTTTTTTGCTGCTTGTGAGGGCTCTTCGTCGCTGCTTGTAAGGGCTCTTTTTTGCTGCTTGCAAGGGCTCTTCATCACTGCTTGTAAGGGCTCTTTTTCGTCGCTGCTTGTGAGGGCTCTTCGTCGCTGCTTGTGAGGGCTCTTTTTCGTCGCTGCTTATGAGGGCTCTTCGTCGCTGCTTATGAGGGCTCTTTTTCGTCGCTGCTTGTGAGGGCTCTTCATCGCTGCTTATAAGGGCTCTTTTTCGTCGCTGCTTATGAGGGCTCTTCATCGCTGCTTCTAAGGCCTCTTTTTGATGTACATAGCGTTATAGGAAAGCTACATTTAGGTGTATTTTGGTTCACAGCAAAATTTACAGGCGGGCCCGATACCGGCTATGTCACTCTCCCAGCCACAGCATGGGTGCCGAGTTAACAAAACCGGGGTGCCGAATAAAAGTTCCCTATTATTACGTCACAGACATGGTGTGGTGGAAAACCAGGCCAGCCAGGCCTGCACACTACTTTACCTTTTAGGTACATCA
The DNA here is from genome assembly GCA_018360205.1 of Claviceps digitariae. Classification (NCBI taxonomy): domain Eukaryota; kingdom Fungi; phylum Ascomycota; class Sordariomycetes; order Hypocreales; family Clavicipitaceae; genus Claviceps; species Claviceps digitariae. Next base: position 49,343 of record SRPT01000089.1, read on the forward strand.
TCAAAACCCAGGTTTGCCCTGCATCAGGTATCTGTTCAGGTACCTAGAGAGTAGCCCGTCGGTAGGGGGGCCCCACCCTCTCGTACTTTAGGGAGTCGGTCGGGCGACCCTGAGAGGTTGTGATAATCGGAATTATTTTTATTTTTCCTTGACTTCCAGGGTTTCCCGGGTTTTCCTGCTAATGCCTTGGCAGAGGGCGCACCAGTTCTCTCGATGCATCGATGCGTTTCGCAGTCGTCTTCTGGACTCTTCAACAGGTAGATGCACGGCAAAAAAAGGGAAAAAAAGGTCAGTGGTGCCCGCACTTTACAGCATCGGCGATGGACGCGTGATAAAAATATGACAGCATTGTTGTGGCAGAAACCAGATGATCCAGGCAGGATCATGAGTACTCGAGACTGGGGAGGAAGACATCGATCGATACTACCGCGTGCTAAATCGTGTCAGACTCTGGCATTGCCGGGTCCAAGTTCGCGTTCGAGACCGGTCCCCAACCCAGCACTGCAGTAAGGGTGTGCCCCCCGAGTGGCCCGTCCGCGTTCGTCCGTACACCTGCCACCTGCCACCTGCCTCCTGCCTCCTGCCACCTGCCACCTGCCTCTGCCCAGTATCTCGTACCCAAGGTAGGTAGGTACTTAATCTTTTGAGCAAGCCAATTTTGTTAGGTTCCTAGGTACTCCCCTGACAATGATTGATATTTACCTCAAATATATGGTAAATGCAAAGGAGAAAACACCACGCAATGTGGCCTAGAATTCAAAGGTCACGGAACAGAGGACATGCCATGGTGGGTTTTTGAACAAAAAAAAAAAAAACAGGCCACCCATCGCGCACAGGGCGAGTAAGAGGGCCTGTGAAGTGACAAATGATGTGGGGGGCTGGCACCGATGACAGCGCAAACGCCAGATTTGTGGACGCTATGAGCGCGGCAGGAGCAGGCAGGAGCAGGCAGGAGCCAACGTGCTTTCCCAGATTTCCCAGACACAGGAACTTTGGAAGTCCCCTGCCAGTTGCCGGTGACCAGCTGCCAGAACTGGCGAACCTTTTGGCGAACCTGAGCCTCGACTTGCAGCAAACCGTGACGCAGCAAACCATCCATGTCGGCTTTCAGTACTTGCCTAAGCAGAAATGCCATCCTGGTCTGATGGAGGATCATGGAAATGGAGGATCGTCGAGGAAAAGAAAAAGAATCATCTCAAAAATACATGCAGGCAAAATCAAAAATCGTCATTTGGATCTGTCATCCATGCATCGATCTTACAACCTTGGCAATGTATTCGTCTTTTACAAGTGCTGTCTATCCCACGTGCCATGAAAAAAAAAAAAACGGAATTTGGCAGAAGCCATGGGCAAATGTGTAGATCTGTCATGCCGATGAGGGTTCGAGTATCAGATTTCATCAAGAATATTCTGTCGTCTGTACCACCCAGTTTTTCGGCCGATTTTTCTGCTGCATGTATCAAGGATGCCTCTTACTAAGTGCCTTAGACACCAGCCGCCATGTGCCAGGCATTGCTACGTGCACACCATAGGCGTGTCTATACGCGCAGGACCCTGAGATTTATGGGGCTCGATCTTTCTCTGATCCCTCCAACACCATGTTGGTCGTGGAAATCGGAGCAATGAGCGTCAAATCTGGGCATCGCGGCCCGCAGGCCTGGCTGGTGAACCCCCCCGTCCAGCGCCGTCTGCCACCGTGACCATTACCCTCGCAGACCTCGTTGCCCTCGCCAGCCATGGGCCCAGCAATGTCCTCTCGCATCTGCATCTAGTCCTTGAATCATCTCCGCCACGGTCGATACCCTCCTTCCCTTGAATCTCAAATTTGCCTTCCCCACAAGCCGTCTTGCCACCACAGGCGCGACGACATCGAAAACAAGGTGCAAAGCGCATCTAATTTTCCATCTACAATTTACAAAACCTTGCCCTCACTTGATCATCACATACGCTCTACCTGTATCCTCCTCCTACGACATTATCACCCGTCGCTATTTGCACCACTAGCTCAGTCACCGAATCTTGGCGAACCCATATCAAGCGAGCCCATGAGCTTGGTATACATCTCAGTCCAGTCCCTTTGAGCCTTCTCACAATCAAGCAGCGTCTGTCCTGCTGCAAGCCCTTCCTCAAAACGACTTCGTCTGAAAAGCCCAAAACATTCTCCATCTTCAATTGCACAACGAGAAACTCGTCAGTTCGGTTGCGATTTTTTTTTCGGTTCGTGGTTTTATTGCCATTGCGACACCAACGCCTCCCGCACATCAAACATCAAGTCATCGTTAGGCAACAGTTGGCGACACCCTGTCCCATCACCGAACCGGTCGTTCTCAATTCAGCAATCAACGCCGCAGCGTGGAACGATTTGTGTGCCGTTTCTTTCTTTCTTTCTTTCTTTCTTTTTTTTTTTTGACAGAAGAATACCGAACCTGCCAGTCGCCCAGTCGAAACGCGCCAACGTCATTTGATATTCCAAGGTGAGCCGAGCTTGCAATTCACCCCTCGGAGCGATTTGGCTTTTGAGGAGGACACAACCTTTCCATGCCCAAGGAGCATTAAATCATTTTTGCCCTCTGATGGTTGCACAGCCACCGAGCTTCGAGCTGATGTGCTAACCATTCTCGCGACACAGTCTATTATCAGCTCCCTCCATCCGAAACGTCACGTCCACATTGAAGTGCCCGACCAAAGCGCAAAGGGTTACATAAGTGCATGAGCACCCCGGATACCAAAACTTTGCGAGCACACGAACACCTGTGCTTGCTGCATGTCAGCCGGTCAGACTCTTGACTTCAGGCACTGACGGACACAGGTATGTGAGCTCTCGATTGGCCCGCTGAGTTTGCACAATGTCATGACACGATGTGGTGTTGTGCCATTGCATGGCGCCGAAACGCTGGTCGATCGATCGATCATCTCCAGCCAGGCGATGTTTCTCTGCCTGCCAGCACACTCAGCCCGCAATTGTGGTGGGCTTTGGCGCCTCCGGCCTCTGCATCCACTGTGCCCAGCACCCAGCACCCTGCCTGGCCTGGGGGTGGTTGATTCACTATACCACCACAGCACAGCACCCGACGTGTACCAGGCCATCCCGTACATGTACCAGCCCGTTAGCACTTGAGACACTTGCTAACACCAAGCGCCCGCGCGCATAGGCGAACTACCCGGCTAGTGGTCGTCACTGGTCTCTGATCATATATACGTCACACCTCCAAGGGTCCATCACTTATACAGCCTCGACAAGAGCCCCCGGGGCTCGTTGGCCGGATTTTTAAACCCGGGACATATTAATTTGGGTCGCTGGAAACATGCTCGGTTTACGTATCTCAACCTAATTCTCATATTTCATGAGTTGAGTCGACCATGTCATTACCAATCCAGAAACCGCACGGCACCCAAGTACCGACTCTAAGTTCGACTGGACAGCCTCTTCCCAGGCGAATTTCGCCAGAAAAGTCTGTCACTTTAAACCACCATAGACTCACCCGCGATGCCTCCCTCCGAGCCAGCTCTGGCTCAACGCCCGCCAATGATAGTAATACGACTAGTTCTCCACGCCGAAACTCGTCCGGTGACAGCCACGAGACAGGTCAAAGTGACCCGAAGAAGTGGTTCGACCAGTCCAATGAGAACCCGACGGCAACGTTTGACCATACTACCATGGATGGTGAGCCTCGATCTATTATATACTATTACTTACAACCAATCTTACGCATTACTGACCCAAAAAATTCTCCGCTTGCAGTTGACCCTCCTTTCTTCCAAAAAGAGTCAGACTCGTCCAATGAAGATAAATCCTACATATATCCGAAGCCACAACTCCAGTCGCGTTTAGCTACAGGTCAAAGTAGCAGCGCAGACGATTATCGAAGCGTCATTGATGACCTGACGGTCGAGATCCAGAAACTCAAAGAGGAGCTGAAGAAGTACAAACAACGAGGACCCGATATGCTGAGAAAGGACAAATTATTTGAAATCAAATATCACAGCCTTCCTAAACGCAAACGCAGAGAACTAGAAACAACGCTTCGCGACTTCGCGGGGAGCATCGAAGGCTCCCTTGACGTATCTTCCTCGCCGCAGAAGAAGTCACTGCGGCAGTCCAATTGTGATAACATGTACACTGCCTCTGCCTCTGCGTCAAAGCACGCCTCATCGTCATCTGGATCTAATAATAGACCAAACGATTCAGCCTACGCATCCATGTCAAGTGGTGCAAACTCATCTGGTATATTTCTTGGACGTCCTGCAGCAAATTCTCGAGCAAAAAACGACCTCAAGGTGGAGAGCTATTTGCGTGATATTCCGGAAGGGCTGTATCCACGGCACACAATATTGACCGATCGCGAGAGGAAAAAACTTGTAGTCCGACGTCTGGAACACATCTTTACTGGAAAATTTGGTGGTCGATATGGGCGTCGATTGAGACAGAAGCTACACGATCCTGGGATGCTTGCTCAGGGTCTCGATGCCGATCTACAGTCCAAGTCTTCGAAGGAACAACAGACCGCAGTTCCATCCGGACCAGTGGCCTCTCGTGAAGCAAAAATCCTACCACAGGATCAGCAGTCCGGGCCGTTGGAAAAGAAGAGTAGATCAAGAGACAATAACTCGACGTCCAATTCCAATGGCGATCAGGCGGAGTCGGGTGGAAACGGGAATAGCAGTCGTTCGAGAACAAACACATCGCCAACGCAGCCACCAGCCCCGGACCAGAGGCCGACAAGAGTCAAGGACTTGGATCCAGACCGTGTGCAAGTGCCCTCGGAAAACATGGAATATATTCGACACTTGGGTCTCGTGCCTCCGGAACTGCTGACCGACTCGCAGAAAGATGTGGAACCAGACACTGATGGCTGGGTCTATCTGAATCTGTTGTGTAATCTTGCCCAGCTGCACATCGTCAACGTCACCCCAAGCTTTGTGCGAAGTGCAGTGAGTGAAATAAGCACCAAATTTCAGCTCTCGCCTGATGGCCGAAAAATTCGATGGCGCGGCGGCAGCGAGGGCACGCGCTTTTCCAGCGACAGCTCGAATGGTAGCAGTCAAACGACTCCGGATTCCAGGGAAGGATCGCTCACCAATATTGAGGAATCATGTAAACGACAAAAGACAGGCAACTCCTCTGGATATTTCCAGTCCGGGGAAAGTAGCAAAAGTCGCTCAAAATTCGTCCCACAGATGTCTACATCCTCTGACAGCTTCCACTACAAGCCTCTCTTTGCCCGCAATAGCTCTCCCAACGGCGAGATATCTCTGGATGATACATTGTCCTCGTTTGGCCCCATTGAAGATAGCAACATTGACGAATCTAGGGAGGGTTTGAGCGGCTCCGGAACTTCCAATCGTCGAAAACGCCGCCACGATGGTGCCATCATCTATTACAGTGGTGCGCCGTTCTGCACCGACCTGGCGGGGGATTCTGGCGATACTTCCCCTGCAACGTACATGCTGTCCAGTGGGCAGGACCAACAGGAGCATCAGTTGCCACTAGATCGACCTTTGGCCCATCGGTCAGCGTCCGGATCATTTCTAACAACTCGACCTCTGACCGAATGGAACCAGGATCGCACCGGTTCCAACTCGAAGATGGATGTGGACGGCCTTGAGAATGTGCCTGATCTGGCCACTGATACAGAGTCGGAGTCTGGAAGTCTGGACAGCGACTTTCCCTGGTCAACCGGTCAGCAATTCATGGAGTTCATACCCTTGGAGCCCTGTGGTCTTGGAGGTGTTATGCCAGACGACCATTTCATGGTGGTTGTCACAACCAAGCGACACAAAGATGAGTCGTCGTCCAAACAGCCATCCGGCAGGTGCAGGAAGTCGGAAGAAGCCACTGAACCTATCATTGCCAGGCTGGCCAGCATGTCGACGTTGTCTCCCGTACCGGTACCGGTGTCCTCGGGTCACAAAAAAGCCTCAATTGAAATTGAATATCTATCGGGGAGAATCAAGCGCCTTGCGCCTGTGTCTTTGCCGCCGCCGGTGATTTTCCTCCCGCCTTTCAGCAGTGACTCATCAAGCATAGATGAGAACGACAGCGACTTGGGTGACGAGGACGATGACGATGTCGAATCTTCAGTTGAGTTGATGAGTCGTCAAGCGAACCCTCATCAGTCAGATGGATATCCAGACAACGTCGACTTGAGCAGTGGCGACGAAGATGGCGAGGAGCCTGACGAAGACATGGATGGTCTAGAGATGTATAACAACGAGATGAACACGGATAATGTCTCAGCTTCCAAAATCCATGACAGCGCAAAACCTCGGTTGGGCAGCTTGCTACGAAGAAGTACTAGCGCCAGTGCTGAAGCCATGTATCGAACTGGGGCCAGCTCGGCAGCAACAGTTGGAGGGGTCAGAAGCAGGTACAGCAGTAGTGACGAAGCGATTTGAGCGGTGAATTTTATGTCGTACGCGTTGAAATTCTTCCTATGTTGTGGAATTTTTCTTGGAGAAATGAAAAAAAATATTAGCAGCATATACCCCCTTGTTTGACATGCGGAGCCTGTTTTTTTTTTTTTTTGGCTAGCACTGGTCTGTGGCGCAAGTGCGGTATTATATATTCATTATTATGATTGTTTCCTTTGTTAGATTTACTCTTCATTATTTTTATTCATTATTTTTATTTTACTTTATTTTTATTCCTTTAGTTTAGCATATGACTTTAGTCTTTTGTCAAGGCACCACTATGCATCTTGGTTGGATTTCTTTTGCATATGTTTTTATTAGAGGGATATTGTACGGTCTTGAAGCAAGGGATTTGCTTTATGTAGTATACATCCAATTTTTAAAGCCGGAGTACGCGAGCAGCAAGGAGTCAAGGGCATGTTGAGGACGGTACACAAGATTGTTGATACGGGACATGGTGACTGACACAGACATCTTGGTAGAAAGCTTTGTTAATGGGCCACAATTTATACAAGATCCAATGAAGAATGAAAATCGAAACCTCGACGCACCGCTGTAGATATTGCCCTGTTTAGAATCTAGAATTTAGAGTCCAGAATCCAATCTGGTGTCAACGGTCCACTCTCCGCTGCAGCTATCCCCGGACGTCCAATGGGAGTCCTTGAACCATTGCCACTGGCCCCACGGACAATTGCGTCCGAGTTTAAAGTAAGCGACCAGACCCCGGATCCGATTTCCTACTCCACTTCACTTCACTTCACTTCACCTCACTTCGGTCTGTTTACTTCGCGACCCAGCATGATTCAGCCGCCCTGGCCTATGTAGACATGGGGCTTGTCAACCGAGGCTGCAAACAGTTCTCGTCTCTTGGGTGAGCCTAGACAGAAGCCTGTGTTTTCGAACTCTCCAGTTCTTTTTTTTTTTTTTTTGGTCGTCGTTCCAGAATCGCTTTCGGTGTCGCCACTGTCTGCCGCATTCGCATTCGCATTTCGAGCACTTTCACGCCGAATTCCAGAAATTGCAGGCAGCTCGAATCATCATGCGCTTGTTCCTTGGGCTGGCTGCCTTGGCTGTGGGAGCCAATGCGGCCAAGGCAGGGAAAAGTGCTCCCGGGATTCGGGAGGTGAAGAATATTGCCATCATTGGTGAGTTGCGCGCGACCAGATTTGGAAGGATGGTAACAAGTCAGCAGCAGCAGCGGGCCGTCTGAAGAAGGAATTGGCAAAGAAAGCGCGCTCCCTTGGGTTCAATCCTTGAAGACTGATTAATTCTTGTTCACACACAGGCGCTGGAGCAGCAGGCTCTTCAGCCGCGTACCATCTCCACAGATATGCCGAGGAAGAGGGCTTGATTCTCAACGTCACGCTTTTCGAAAAGACGGACCGTATCGGTGGGCGAACCCTGACGGTCAGCCCCTTCAATGATCCCCAGCACCGCGTCGAGTTGGGCGCTTCCATTTTCATCAAGGACAATCACATCATGTACAATGCCTCACAAAAGTTCGGCCTGGACCTAAGCGAGCTGACCGCACCTGAACCCACCGACTACACTGCCATTTGGGATGGCGAAACTATTGTGTTTCGCTCAGAAAGGGGAAGCCCTTGGTGGTGGGATGCTGCCAAGCTGTTTCTCAAGTACGGGCTTGCTCCCTATAGGGCTGTGCAGTTGGTGAGGAGCTCTGTAGGGACGTTTCTTCAGCTTTACGAGGAGCCTTATTTCCCGTTCCGGTCCTTGACGCAGCGAGCGTTTGAGCTGGGATTGTTGCGGCTGACGGGAGTTACGGGCGAGCAGTTTCTCCGGGAAAATAATGCAAGTTCCTCCCGCGTGCCCTCCTCCATCGTGAGGTAATCGCCAAAGAGGCGTTTTTTTCCTTCTTTTGCTGACATAACCTTTCCTTTCCAGATCAATCGCGATTTCGTAAGGGAGTTGATGCAACCTGCTGCGCGGGTGAATTATGCCTCGAATATGGCTTTTATCCATGGACTGGAGGCAATGGTAAGCATGCAGTCTTGTCTTGTTGAACATATTCCACTCTGCCTTGAAAAGCTTTATTTTAACGAATGTCTACGTTGGGAAAAAAAAAAAAAGGTTTCCTTTGCTACTGAAGGCGCGGTCTCCATTAGCGGAGGAAATTTTCAAATATTTGAGAACATGGTACAAGAGAGTGGTGCTGCGTACAGACCCAACACGACCGTTTCGGCCATAGCCTTTCACAAGGGCAGCAACAAGTCAGGATCAACCCCCCAGTACGTGCTTTCGACGAAGGAGACTCAGTCCAAGTCAAAGTCGGCCAAGTTGCAGACCACATTCGACAGCGTCATCATTGCCTCCCCATGGCAATATAGCGACATCGAAGCTGGTCCAGGCGTCATCAAACATCGCATCGATCCAATCCCGTACATGAAACTCCACGTTACGCTCTTCACCTCCCCGTTCAGGCTGCAAGCATCCTATTTTGGATTGAAGGCTGGCACGCCGGCCCCTAGCAATGTGTATACAACTCTTGGGAAAGATGAGACAGCTCAAGCGGGTCCCCAAGGGGTTGGCCGCACGGGCTTTTATTCCATCAGTACTCTCCGAACTGTCACCAACCCCAGAACACAGAAGAAGGAATATCTTTACAAGATCTTCAGCGCCGAAGCAGTCAACTCGACGTTTCTTTCTGCCATTCTCGGCGTTGACATCCCTGCATCATTTGTCTCCTCTGAGTCGCGTGCAGAAGAAGTCGAGCCAATATCATGGTACTGTCCTCACTGGTTTTATTCATACCCCATCGAGCTCCCACGGATGACCTTCCAAGACCCCATCATCGGACGGAGTCTGTACTATACCTCTGGTATAGAGAGCTTCATCTCAACCATGGAGACTAGTGCTCTCATGGGCATGAACGTCGCCCGTCTCATAGCCGACGACTTTGCGGGCATTACTAGGCGAAGGGGAGGCGCTACCGCCGCCGCTGTCAACCGTCCTGGCAGGGGTGAGACCCATGGGCCAGCAGCGAGGGAGGACTTTTGGGACAGCATGGATAGTGAGATTGGGACAAGCATGGACGTTTTGGGTGCAGATGAACTCTAGAAGAGTTGAGCTTGGATTAACCCCTTTTCTTGCTTCAGCCTAGATTGGATGCCCCCTTTTGAGTATTCAGTTGGTTCATATTTTTTTTTTGTGCGTGTATTTCATATCTTTGGCAAATTATGTGGGCGGGTTGCTTGGATTGAGTTCAACCTATTCATTGTGGTGGATTTGGCTGGCCATTGATGCTGATGAACAAGGTTTGCTAAACGAGGCGCCGGGTTTTTTCTGTTATTTAGCTTTTCTTTGATTTTTTTTTTTTTTTTTTTTTTTTTTTTTTTTTTTT